>JAIVFJ010000341.1:0-61113 GCA_025765615.1 Zopfochytrium polystomum | reverse complement strand
TTCCGTTTTTACTTCGCTTTCTTTTTTCCTAGAATCCTAATTGTACCAAGCAGACCACCACCCAACAAGGTTCTTAAATACCCCAGCCCCCGATGCTCGCCTCCGTCATCCCTCCTCGGTCAGCTCGTCACCTCTCGCTCTATCTAGAGTCTCAACCCTCAACACATTGTCTGATTAATTGACTCATTCCTCCTGCCTCTACAGCAGCAGCTGCACCTTAATCGAAATGACCGACGAAAGAAGATTGACGAAGTCGTCAACGTCGAGGTGGCCGCACCCGTCGACGACATCCCCGCCAAGCTGGTCGACGGCGACGATGCCGCCGCCAAGGACAGCCCGCCTTTGGCAAGCGCTCCACGCAATCCGCGTTGATCTATCTTGCCGTGGATCGTCCTCACCGTCTACTTTGTCCTCCTCCTCGTCAAGGGCAAGGGCAAGGTTCGTTTGGATTGCCAGGCGTCGTGTGACCCTTCTGTCTTCTGTTTTGTTGGAGAGTCCTCGTGTCTCCCTCCCCTTACTGACGCCAATCCTTCCTGCAGAACGGCTATGAATTCGCCATTGTCATGTACTGCCTGATCACCCTTCGCATGCTCGCTAAGCATGTCTCACCCTCAAAAGTCATCTATGGTCAGTGTGCCCTTTTTTGTCCCGCTTCGAAATGATGGATGGGCTCACCATTCCACCCGCTCCCAATAGCCCCTCTCGGAAAAGTATGGGACCACGTTCGGTGCCGTCAGCGGGAAGATGTCGGAGTTGGTGCAGAACCTAATCGTTGGTGCCGTTGTCGGCCTGCTTCATCATCACCATTGTCGCCTCTCCAACCAGCGAGAAGGGCAACATTGGTCAGCGCTTCCAGTCGTTCGCTGGTCTGATCATCATGTTGGGTCTCCTCTACCTCACCTCTGCTGACCGTGCGGCCATCAAGTGGCGCACTGTCACCGTCGGTCTGCTGTTCCAGTTCATCATCGCCATCTTTCGTCTTCGCACTCAGGTCGGCGTGAACATCTTCAAGTTCATTTCCCAGATGGTTACGGCTTCCTTGGCTTCTCCCGCTTCGGTCTGGAGTTCCTGTTCGGATCCAACAGCAACAACCCGTTCCAGTTCACCTTCGCCTCTCTGTCCTGCCCGCCATTGTTTCTTGCTCCATCATCTCCATCGTCTACTACATCGGCGCCATGCAGTACGTCATCGGCAAGTTCGCCTGGCTCATGGTGCGCGTCATGGACACCTCTGGTGCCGAGTCGGTTGTCGCCGCCGCTTCGCCCTTCGTCGGCCAGGGCGAGTCTGCCCTGCTTGTCCGCCCCTTCGTCGAGTACATGACCCTCGCCGAGCTCCACTCTACCATGACCTCTGGTTTCGCTACCATTGCCGGTTCCGTCCTGCTCGCGTACGTCAACTACACCGGCAACTCCCGGAAGCCACCTCTGCCCTGCTCACCGCCTGTGTCATGTCCGTCCCATGCTCGCTGCTCGTCTCTAAGCTCCGCATGCCGAGAAGGAGGCCTCGCTCACCAAGGGCAAAGTCACCATCCCCGAGAACGAAGAGAAGGACGCCAACCTGCTCCACGCCGCCGGCAACGGTGCCGCCACCGGCATCCAGCTTATCCTGCTCATCTCTGGCGCACTCCTCTCCATCGTCGCCCTGTACGCACTCGCGGACTACGTCGTCGGCTGGGTCTTTGACATGATCGACGTGCACAACTGGCTCAGCGGCGAGTGGATCTCGATCGCCTTCATCCTGTCGTACGTCTTCTACCCCATCTCGCTCTGCATTGGCATCAGCCCGTACGACTCGCGCAAGTCGGCCGAGTTCATGGCCACCAAGATGGTCGCAAACGAGTTTGTCGCTTACAGCGACCTGTACTCGTACGCGTACAGCAACGTCTCGGGCCCGGACGGCACCTTCCCGTCTAACGGCAACCTCCAGCCCCGTACCCTCCGCCTCCTTGCGTTCGCCCTCTGCGGTTTCGCCAACTTCTCGTCTATCGGTATCCAGATTGGTACCCTCGGCACTATGGCTCCGTCCCGCAAGGGTGACCTCGCCGCGCTCGCCCTGTCGGCTATGATCACGGGTACCTTCTCGACCTGGATCACCGCCGCCGTCGCTGGCTGCCTGTTGTAAGCAACACCCCTCTATGCGTCCTTTGAGTTGTTGTGGTGCTCGGACGAGTGGAGCCACGTTTTTTTTCGGATGGTCGTTACTCGTTTAGAGTGTCAGCATGGGTCTGACACGGGATTTTTTTTTGATTTTTTTCTGATTGATGGATGAATAGTCTTGGTTAGGTGTTTCATTTTCATATTTTCTTCTTACCTTCTTGGTTGCTCTACCCACTTGCGTTTACCTTTCACCAGCACCCCATCGTCCTTTTGCCACCTAGAGCATCCCCCCACTCTATGGTTTTATCTTCTCTATGGCTTTGGCGAAGGACACCCTAATCTTCACATTGCCGATTGCGTGGCAGCGCGCGCAGACGGCGAAAAAATCGGAAAAAAGAGTTGCCATGTGGGTTATTGCAGTTTTTATATAGCCTCATACCTTCAGCCCCAAAGTGCAACTACTTCTTTCTGTTTTTCCTTCAGCTGCCTTTGTGTTTTTCAATTCCGCTTTTACGGGCTGCCTTCTCTTTCCCTTCTCTCCGGAAAAGCCAACTTGGTTTTTTGCTGAAGTAGGATCGAAAGTGAACGCCCAATAAAGTGATGGAAAAAGCCAAAAAAAAAAAAAAAAAAAAAAAAAAAAAGAGGAAAGAAAGACAGAAAATGGTATAAGTAAAATAACAAGAATGACAAACTCCACCAGATTAAAGTAGCGCAAAGTTAAAATTTTCCTCCTGCCTGCTTTTCCCTCTGTCTTCGCGTTCTCATACACAGAGAGAGAGAGAGAGAGAGCGAGAGAGAGTTTTCTCTCTCGCTCTCTCTCTCTTTCTCTCGCCACCCACCGATCGTAACACACCGTCCTCGTCCTCTGATTTTCGCCCGTTCCTCCTCCCGACGGGTCCGGAGGACGAAGGAGACCAATTGAAACGGAGGGAAATAGGCGGGGTGTGGTGGATGGTTGGCGCGAGGGGGGTAAAGTATTGACCCTTCGCTCTGACTGGCCACCCGCGTCGACAAGCCCAGTCAAAGCCGCATAACTTTAGCAGGGGAGGAGACCCCTTACGCGGGATGCCCGTTGCCTTGTTGAAGCAGAAAAGCGCGACAAAAAAGATAACAGAGAGACTGAGGGAGAGAGCGGGGGAGAGGAATATATCGAAAAGAAGTAAAAAAAAGATACGACGCAGACGAAAATTAGCGAAACAAGAGTTGGCGGGAAACCCCCAAAGGTTGGAGAGAGAAAAAAAATAAAAATCCCTTCCTCCGATCAAAAAAAAAAAAAAAAAGGTGACAAACCCCCGCCGCCTCGCCTCCGCTCGCACCCCCCCTCGCCTGACGCCGATCGCCCCTGAATCTCCACAGCTTCCTCCTCCTCCCATCGCATCGGTTCACTCACAGAAAAACATTAACCCTAGCCACCGCTCCACGCGCGCGTTCGCCCCGCGAAACTGATCCTGCCAACGACACCTGCAACTCGCAACCCAGACGTACCGAAGGTCACGCCCCTGGCCCCCACGCCCTCCCACCCAAAAGCTGCGCTGGTGTGGAAATCAAGCCGTCTGCAACCCCCCGGGACAACCTCCTAACAAAACGAAAGGAGTCGCAGATTTTTGATTTCGAGGGAAAAGCTGCGGCGAAAAAAAAACCAAAAAGAGAGGAAAGGGTCCGAGCGCGGGCAGTTGGAGAGGGGGGTCAAAAAAAAAAAAAAGGCGGGGGAGGAGGGGAACAAAGTAAAAACGATGGGCTGCAGCGCGTCAAAGTCCCTTCAAGACCAGGTCGTCGTCACGACCTCCCCGCTCCCGAAGTCCGCCACTAGCGCGGGGGGCGGCGGCGGTGGCGGTGGTTGCTCCAGTCGCGGTCTCGCCGGTGGCGGCGGTGCTGGATGGCGGGAACCTTGAGGTCGTGGCGACGAGTGTCGGTGCGGACGGGCAGGAAAAGCTGGAGGAACAGATGCAGAGGGAGCAGGAGGCAGCGGCGACGATGGTGGCGCCGGCGGGTCGGCCGCGGTCGGCGTGCTCGGCCGTGGGGACGGCGGCAGCGGTTACGTCTAATGAAAGTGCAGCAGACGTTCGAGACGCGTGCAGAAATGGTAGGGGATGGTGCTTCTCCCCTTATCACGGAGGCTCTGAAGTCCTCTCTTTTTTTTTTTTTTTCTTTCTCCCTGGATGATCGACTGCGCTGCGCTGGTCCCACGTCCTGCTCACCTCTTCCATTCTCGCTGTCCTCCTCCCCTGAACACAGATTCACCGCTGAGCAAGGCGGTCGTGCCGTCAATCCCCTCGGCCTCTTCGCAGCAAGCCGTCTCCATGCTGCTACTGCTGCTACCGCAGCATCTGCCGCCGGCCAGTGTTTCGGGCGGTAGTTTCTCGGACTTGCGGGAGGATCCTTCTCGGACAGAACACCAGACCCTGGCAGCAGCTCCACAGCGCCCGATTCGGGGGCGGCGCCGTCGGACGAAGCCGAAGCCCGTCGCGAACCCACTCCACCAGCCTCTAGGGAGTCGTTGGTTGCCCGCCTCTGCGCCCTCGGCACCGCTGCCCCCTCGCCGCCCGGTGGCCTTTGAGATTCCACTCGGGGAAGAGCTGAAGCACGGCCACAGCCACCATCACCACAACCAGTCGTCGGCAAGCCTGCGCGCGGCCCTGCCCAAACTCGGCATCGACGTCGCCGCAAAGCTGGCAAACATGGAAGAGCGGTGGAAGGTTTGTCCTTGGCCGAATAATGCTTTCGTCTCGCCTGTGCTCGCCTGCCTCGCTTGCTAAAGATATAAAATCATCACAAAAAAAAAAAAAAAAAGACTCTGGAACAAAACCTGGGCTTCGACGTGCCGGCCGACGCACAGCTCCCTCCACAGGCGGCCCCAACGACGCAACCGACGTCTCGTCCACTACCGTGGGAACGCGGTTGTGTCAACGGCGGGACGCTGCCGCTGCTGAAGAAGACCCGCTGGCCCTGAAACGGCGGCTGCTGGAAAAGGAAGCGCACGCGGCGCAGAACCGTCTTCGCGAGATTGAAAAGCTGCAAGCAAAGCTCGGTCTGCAAGAGGAGCGGGCGCGGCGCGCTCGAGAGCGGAGGCGCCGGATGGCGGCTGAAGCTATCCAGGCCGCGGCGGAAGCGGCAAATGGCGCGCCTACGGAAGACAAAGTATTTGCAGTCGGAGATGACGGCGATGATGGTGTGCATCGCGTCGTCGTCAACGTTGACGGCGCTGTCGAAAGGGTGGGGGGGGATGGGAATTAAAGTGCTTGGGGACGCCGATTCGGGACTGGGGGCTAGTCGGAGCGGGAGTGGAAGAAGTGTGATGGGAGGTGCGCATGACGGCGGGCGCCCTCAGTGATTGATTGTTGTATGAAGGAAAATGGGGGTTGGGGTTCTCCTCATTTTCGGCGCTTTGCGTTTGTTTTTTCCCTTTTCTTTTTTTTTTTTTTTTTTTTTTTTTTGGAATTCAGCCAACAAAGATCTATAGACTGGCGTCGCTTTCTTGGGAGTTGTGGGGACGAAGCCAGTCAGAGCGCGTGAAAAAAGTAGTAGTAATCACAGCCAGCGTTGATTTATTACTGCAATAAAATATCCACTCATTTGCGCACTTATTTTCTTAACAAGAATTAATGTGACCCTTCCTTGACGAACGAAATGCGAAAAGACCTCAGCAACTACCACCTTGCAACTGGTGTCTCTTTAGAACTTTATAACGGGACATCACCGTCAATGGGGAAACGGAAACAAGACCTATCGGACGTACACAGATAAGCATCGAATAAGACTTGTTTTCGACTCATAGAAGTCACGAGGCTGGGGGACAGACGAGGAAATCCGCAGTCAATTCTGAGGCTAAAGACAGATCCGAATGACCGCGCCAAAAAGGCCCTGACGCGATGAATAGGACTTGTTTTCGACCTCATAATTGCAGCAAAATCGAACCGAAAGAATGAAAGTACCATAGAGTAACAGCTTTGAGATAGAGGACAAGTTCCATCGGCGAGGTCAGTGACCTTGCGAATAGGACTTGTTTTCGACCTCATAGCAAAAACCAGGAGGAAACGGAGTGTTGGTGCTGGTGATGCGATCGATTTCCTGTGAGACGATAACATTGTCCCAGCGGAAGCAGCAACTGCTTCGGCTAGGACTTGTTTTCGACCTCATAGGTGAAGTCGCTAAAATAGGAAAATTACGATGGCGAGAGGGATTACCAAAGAGAGCGAAGGCAAGGCCCAGAGGTCTCCCGAATGATCGAGGTGACGACTAGGACTTGTTTTCGACCTCATAGGAATCGCATTGGTGGTAAAGGTTGCGATGGGAAGGTTCGAGGTGGGAAGCAGTGAGGAGCGGAAACCAATGCCCACCGATGATGTCAGCCTCACTGTCATGGATAGGACTTGTTTTCGACCTCATAGCGCCTGACTACTTTGATGCAAAGGCGTATTGGCATACTGGCCATGTCCACTGAGGAGAGAGACGAGTCTGAGCGATCAAGTTGCACAATGCGACATGACGACTAGGACTTGTTTTCGACCTCATAGGGGGATGCACACAGGACAAGCAGGCAAGAGGAGAGGGAAGAAAGGCAAGAAGACACATCCTCGCCACCAGGCAACAGAGAGACAAACGGCCGGCCAGCCAGTGAGGAAGAAGGACAAGGCCCCAACGGCAACGGTGACGAGAGTGGACCGTCAGTCGCGGCTAGGACTTGTTTTCGACCTCATAGGTGTGGGATCGCGGGTGGCGCATAGCATGAGGAAGGGTTGCATGGGTATCGCTCGCGTCGATCATGCACCTTGGGTACGCACGGGATCGAGTGGGATCTAGTGGTGAGGGTTGCCGTGACGAGAGTGCGGTGGTAAGAGGGTGGGGAGGGAGTGTGAATGCAATCAGAGAGATTGGCATCAGGCTTGTGCCGGCGAGGTTGAGGCAGGAGGTGTGAAGAAAGTGAAGGGAGGAGAGCGAAGAATGGTGATGCCAGGACGGGCGTCCACCCTCGTCCTTTTATACAGGCGCGTTCTCCACAACTCCAAGATTTTTCCCGTTTTTCTTTCCATTTTTTTGCTTTCCTTCTTCTTCGTTCTTTGGTGGTCTGAAGTTGATTGATTGTTTGCTCACGGTTGCGCTCCACAGCTGTCCTTGTCCGCGTTCAACGAGCGTCATCCATCCAAATGTTGTCCCGGGCAAAATTGAAGCCCTCGCTCCTGCGAGAATTTGCTCCCCCACACGATTCGTGAAATTGATACCAGTGGCGGCGGCAACCCATCGATATTGAAGTGATGTGAGGCAGGAGGGCTGCCGGAAACAGAAAAGGATAAGGCCAAGTTCGCTTTGTGATTCCTGCAGTTGTAAAAATGACGGGAAAAAAAAGAAGCGAAAGACGACATAGCTCAACCCCTCAGGACTCAAGGCACCACCATGTAGTTCAAAAACTGAAACAACAAGAATCCGACTGTGTAACGTAGAAAATAAACAAACAGATAAAAGTAGAACCCCAGCATCAATAATAACCGTTGAATGTCAACTCGGGCCAGGTAGCCCTGATCTTTTCGAACAGAGCAGGTTGCTGCCTCTGCAAAGTGTGTGGTTCTTCCGCCAAGCATACGAATGTCCTGCAAAAAACAAAACGAAAAAAAAAAAGTTCTATCAGTGACCTTTTGCCAGTGCGTCCGATAAACAAGAGAAGCTTACGCTGCAACGCCAGAGTTGATAACTTCCGCGAGGATCAAGAACATCCACATGCCGATCAAAGCGGCGACGACGCAAACGCCAGCATATGTACCAGCGTCTTGGGCAATGGTGGTCGAAAGCTTGACGTAGGCGAAGCCGATGGCGGCACCAATAACACCTATGCAGAGAGATCCGATACTCAAAACGCTGCCAATCAGATTGTCATTGATGATCGCCTCGATTCCAACACGTTGGAACAGCGCCCAAGTGTCCTTTCCGGCATCGCAGTAGCCTTTGCCGTAAATCGCCACTTGCCTGTACACAAGTATCGATTAGCTCAAGCCCGACCGAAAACCTTTTTTTTTTACAAGATCAACTTACGTGAAAGCATACTATCCGTAAAACGAGATCGCAAGGGTATGTAGCTTTCGTTTCTTCGAATGAAACAAGTACTGCAAACCTTGTTGAAGTAGAGAAGGATGTCCTCAAGCATGTAAGGATGCAGTTAATGCACATGAACACCAAGCACAAGAAAATGTTTCCATCCTGCGCTGCTTCGTTCTGCGCCTGCCTGGCAAGAGCTCTCAAAGTCTCGATAATGGCAATCCAAAAGGGAGCCGAAGCAGATGGGGCCGAAAGAGGTTGTGAGGGCACGACCTGCAGACTTGGCAGTCACGATTTGGCCCGGAACAGTCGCGATTTCGTTGCCCGGCTGCTGGATGGCAACAAAGTAGTACTACATTGCGGGAAGAGGCCGATTAGAACATTTTCGCAGACAATTTTCGCACGCGTTTCTCACAGTAGCGAAGGTGCCTGCGACTGTGACGTGCACGACGTTGCGAACGACCTCGTTGAACCAGTACAGGAAGAAGAGCATGATGATTCCGAGGGCAATTTGAACGCCGGTCGAAAGGTTGTTGTCGACAGTCCATTGATATCCACCTGTAACAGGCCGAATAAGCAAATGATACTTCGCAAAAGGCCACCTAGTCACCAAGGCGTGACCCCGACCAGCTGCTGCAGCGACTTACCAAGAAGTGCCAAAAACCAGGCCACGTTGAAGACTGCTGACACCACCAGACCAATGATCCAGCGAGGATAGTTCCGCTGTACCGAATCATGATTTTGCAAACCGTCTTGAGCATGACCTTTGCAAACGGAATCTTGCTGCGAATGAACCTGGTGATCGGCGACGGTTAAACCAATCGCTCGAGGAAGCTGATTTTACGCACCAGTACGAAACGAGGACAAGCACTCCAACGATTGCCCAAATGACGCAGGCAATGTACGACTTGATGTAGCCAAAGTAGGCGGCAGCGGCCAACATCACGATTCCAGAAAGAATGTACGAGATGTGGATCATCGTTCCTGCGAACCTATTCGGGGAACAACAATCCATTAGTCAAGGGCACAAGGAACACAGCCGAGGGAGCCAAGCGCCAAACTTTACTTGAGCATCAGCAGAAACCAAATCGACGACAACCCGATGCCCGCGATCGCCGCGTACGCGGCAATACTCCCAATATCCTTTGCAGACAGCGAAATGGAGATCTTTGTGTTCCTGGTTCCGTTGCTGTTAGTTGCGCCGATGGTTCCGTCCTTGAGGTCCGTGATGGCCTTGGGGATGCCAATCACCGCCAGGACGATGAAAGCGGCAAAAAAGACGAGGAAGAGGATCGCGGCCCATAGATCCTAAGGGAAGTAGCAAGAGGGGAAGGGGTGCTGTTTAGCTCAGACGACTCGACTGGGCGGGGCGAGGGTCTGCTGCTAGAGATCGGTAGGGACGGAGGTGGCACGCGGCGTGCACCGGCTCCACGCTCCTTTCACGGCCAGCAAAACGCACCTGAAACCGCGGGTTCGTCACGATCCGCACGCTGCTCTGCGGCTGCTGGTTTCCGTAGCTCTGCTGCTGCTGGCACGACGACGACCTTGGGCCCGCCGATCAAGGACTGCTGCGACTCTTGAATGTTGGCTGTCGGGGGGTAGGTTGGCGGCGGTGCGCCATAGTAGTACCTGAGATTGGGGGGTGAAAGGGGGATTTGGTCGGACGGAGCGTTTAAAGGAGATCCGTTGAGATGGGAGGGGGGAGGCGACGATCCACCACGCCGTGCTGTACACTCACTGGTTGGACATGGCGTTGGTGGGTAGCGGAGGCGCAACACAAAAACCACGACAATGACTTTTTGAATTTCGTCGAAAAGAGAACGATTCCAATCGCTTCTGTGCCAGAGGATCGAGAGTTGTGTGTGACAAGGCCAGACCCAGACCGAGAGACAGACGGCTTGGTGTATTTGTTACTGAAGTCCGTGCCCCCGCCCAAATTGGAGGTGGCTGTGCGTGTCGGTTCCATCCCGTTCGCTGTTTCTTCGTCCAATATCCACTCCAAAGCCACCTACTTCTTTGCAAGAACAGTGGGGAAAGTAAATCGCGGCAGCAAAAAAGCTTGCAGTTCACAACACTCCAGCAACTAATCGTACGATTCACGCTTTATTTTGTTCTTTCAAAAAAAGCGTTCGACATTCTCAACACAGCCCCCCGAAAGACGAAGGAAAAAAAAATGAGAGAAGTGGAGATTCCGCCCCCACCTTCACTGTCCCCACTCCCCGTCGAACCCGACAAACCCAGACAGCAAAAACGCGTGGAAGTACTCCTTCTTCTCAATGTTGGAGCACCAGTTCCACGCGCTCGTCAGCCGCCCGTCGATGCACGACCCCGCCGAGAAAAAGTTGTCCGCCCCCGCTGCCGTCGAACCCGTGCCGGAAAAAGTCGGTCAGGATCGTCTTGCGGAGGGCCTCGACGCCGCCAAACGTGTCGTTGAAGTAGCGCTGCAGCCCTGCGTTCGCCGGCACTGCCAGCGCGTCCAGCGACTCTAGGCACCGCACGATGGGCAGGAGGATGCGAAAGATTTGCGTGTACTTGTCGATGAACATGAGCGCGTTCGGGACGTTCTGACGGATTGCAAGGAAGGATGTGTCAGAGTCGCGATGCGGTACGGATATCCACCCCGCTCTGCGCCCGCGCAAAAATTCAAGCCGATCAACTTACAACGTCCCCCATGTGAATCACGGACGATCCGACCCAGTAGCCGACCTTCTTCTGCGCCCGATGCAAGATCGTGGTGCATCAGCCGTGAGGTCTTTGGGGCCGCCTGCATGCGGTTCAGACCCTGTCCCGTGTCGCGAAGACGGTAGTAGTTGTCTTCGTTGAGCAGGTCTGACTCGGCAAATCCCCATAGCATGAACATGTCTGTTGGGTGGATGGGAGTTAATAATTCGAACAAATACACGTACTGACGCTCCACTCACCATGCATGATTTCGCGCCACAAGGTAAGTGACTGCAGCACGTAGTTGTATTGCTTTTGGTGGTCATGGCTCAGCCTCGCGCCACCTCTCCCGCCCTACACGCGGAAACCCCCGATGATTAGTCGATAAGCATTGAACAGGCACTCGCTGCCAAACCTGGATCGCAAGTGAGAACTTTGGGCTCTCGGGCTTGTCTGGTGAGAAATATGTTTTTAAATAGCCGATCATTTTGTCGCAAGGATCTCTTTGCACAGTGGGAAGTGTTTTAGCAAAGTTGCAGTAAATCCAGAATGTGGAGTCATCGGGCAAGCCTCACCTGTTGACGCGCAAAAAAGCGTGGTTGTCGCCAATGCTGTACAAGCACTGCTTAACTCGCTCATCAGATATCTGGCGGGGAAAAAAACAACGCAATGTCACTAAAACTCCCTACACACAGCGCAGAGCAATCTTCAAACAAGAGTCAGCCAACTCCCAAGCGCCCCCACCTGCGAGTTCGAGTACTTCTTGGCCAGGGTCTCGATAGCCCTCTCCTTCCGCTTAATATCCATCTGAACCTCCCTCCGCGGCCGGCCCTCCGATAGAATCTCCATTGTTGCCGGCACAATCATCGGATCACGCAACACGTCAAGCGCGTTGCCGGCCTCGAGCACGCGGTGGACGGTCACAATGTCCTTGACGCACGAAAACTGGAGGAGGTCCTTGACCTCGGGGATCTGCGAGTCTTGGAGCAGGTATATGAGCTTGCCATAGGTCGAGCGCATCTTTTCCGGGTTCATAATTTTGTGGCGGCGGCCGAGCTCGACTGTGCAGGAGTGGGAGGTTCGTGTCGAAAGTAAGAAACGTTATCAGTTGGCACGTGCTTGCAATCAGGGAGGTTGACAAAACAGGCCAAGTCGCTCGACCACCCCGAGTGTAAACAAACAACCTCCAGTGGTCAAGAGCGACGAGAAAGCGAGTACGCGAGAACAAGGGGAGGGCGAGTTGCGACATGATGTAGCAAGCGAAGAGCAAAAAGCAAAGACGTTGCCCCCCTTCCCCCCGTCACCGGCATACTCACAGATCCTCTGAAAAAACTCTTCATTATCTTCAAAGCTCCTCTCCTTAAACAGCACCTGTCCCTCCTTATAATCCGCCGCGAGCACCAGCCCCGAAATCACCGAGCACAGCTCCTGGATCTGCGCCACCTGCCGCCGGGTCTTGCTGCCGTACGTCAGCACGTCAATCTTGTCCGTGTACTCCGAGACGTTGAGCGCCGCCTCTAGCAGCCGAAGCAGCTTGCGCTCGGAGAGCGTCAGACGAACGGGGATGTACTGCGCGCGGGTTAGAAAGTAGTCGCCCGGGTCTGTGGGTTGAGAGGAGGTCGTCGTGAGGAGGCTGGCGGCCGCGTCCGTGCCGAGCATGCGGAACTCGGGGGCGGCGGCGGCGGCAGCTGCCGCGTCTTGCTCCACCGCAAAGTCGGCGTCCTCGCCGTTCTCCGTCTCGTCCTCGTCGTCGTCGTCCGCGTCCCTCCCGCGCCGCACCCGCTTCCCGGGCCCATTCCCCACCACCGCAGCTGCGCCCTCGCCGTCACCCTGGCCGGCGGCGGACGCCCCCGCCCCGCCGCGGAACCCCCTAACGACGTGCGATCGCCGCGACCCCTTCCTGTGGATCGCGTCAAAGCACACGCGGCAGAACGGGTCGCCGCACGTGTCGCAGAACAGCGAGGCCGGTTGGTCTTCGCAGTCGATGCAGAAGACGGCTGCTCCTGCTGGCTGCTGCTGCTGCTGCATCGGGTGATCGGCGTCGGGGGCGGCGGCTTCGGGGTCGTCGTCCTCGTCATCCGAGTCGGACACGTCGCGCATCGGTGAGTCGCCGCCGCCGCCGCTGCCGTTGGCGCGACGGATGCGGAGGTAGGTGTCGACGTTGCCGTTGAGGATGTCGTTGAGGGGATTGGCGGGCGGCATCCCGTGTTGGTTGTTGGGGGTGTGGGTGGGGATTTGTTTGCTGCTCGTGTGTGAAACAAAGCCACGATCAGGGTTTCTTTCTTTCTTTTTTCCTTTTGCTTCTTCGGTGCGTTGCTTGGCCTCGGCCCGACCAAGAAACTTTGTTCGATCTACTGGCAGTCGATGGATGTATTATAAACACAGCTTTAATCCATGCTCAGAACCGTGAAGGTGTGTGTGGCAGTTCAATGTGTGTTTGATGCATGGATGCCATAAGTCAAATTGTACGAGGAGTGCAGCAGGACATTTGCCGAAGGGGTTAGCGGGAACGGATGTACAGGGCAGAGGAAACAGCACACGAGATATAAGAAAGGTTCCTTGTGAATCCATTCCATGCAATAAATACTATTTTCCTCCCGTCGATTGAATGATTCCCAGTTCCCGCCCTTCACTTTCACCAACGAGCAAGCAGCGTGCTTTTCAAGAGAGAGGTTGGTGTGCTTGAGAGTTTGAACAAAAAACTGATGGAGTGTATGGGGTATATCCTCACAAAAACGTATAAACACTAATCCAATCCGAAAGAGAATCGCGCCAAGCCATTTCACCACCAGCCATTCATGTCGGCCAAAGGGTCGGTGCCGCGCGCCATCTGTGAAGGCCCGGGGACGCCGGACGTTGCGCCGGTCGGATGGTTCTTCAAGTGCAGAACGTTAAAGGGCATGAGCCGGTCGAACAAAAGATTCCGCCTCAGTGATTCAGAGAGTACAGTTGCGGTGTCCGACGGCGCCTGCACCGGCGCGTCCACGGCCAACGGCTCCTGCGACTCAACTTGGATGGAAGAGGCGGACGGTTGCGCCGACAACGGAGCTGTGTTTAAAGCGCTTGGGGCGGAGCCTGGCAGCGGTGCAAGGGTAGCTCGCGGGCAGTTACTCGTGCTGGGACATCGCGACGAGGTTGCGTTCAACAGGCGGTCGCCAAAAAGGGACACGGAGCGCTGGAGACCGCCGCCCGCAATGGCTTCGGAGAGCAGAGACTTTCGAGAGGGGGAATCCTTCAGGACCGGAGATAAAGCAGAGGAGGATTGTCCAGGAGGCGAGGGAGGTCGGGAGGACGCCGGGTCCGGCAGGTCCTGCTTGCGGAACAGCAAGCTCAAGTCGTCCTCCCGCTGGTCCATGGTTTGGTCGTCGTCGTAGTTTTCGTTGTCGTCGTAATCTTCGTCGTCGTCCTCATACTCGTCCTCGTCGTCGTCGTCGTCGTCGTCGAACTCGTCGTCTTCGTCATCAAAGTCGGAGGCGTCCAAGTCCTCGTCAATGTCGTCGGGTGAAATATTTACTGGAATCTGAAGGACTACACGGTTCGTGGGGCGTCGGTGATTTTCCTCCACGCTTTCTTCTGAGGTGTGGCTGCTGGCGATGAAGAAACTTGCACGGTTGGCAGCAGTGGAATCTGTCTGTGGCGCGGTCGAGGTTCTGGGGGAGTGGGTGGAGTCTGTGGGGTCTATTGGCATGGGGGCATCAGAGGACTGGGAGCTCGCGTGCTCAGAGGCAGAAGAGGAATTTGAGGAGCTTCGGGATGCCGTGATGCCTTTGATTCGTGCATCTTTTTGTTGTATGTGAGTGGACCTGTACCACAGCCTGGATTGAACAAAATGAAGTGAGAAAAAATTGGACAAACATAGTTCAGAGTCTGATCGACAACTCATACCTCCAGCTCAGGTTTTCAAGACGGCGACCATTTTCAAGGTTATCCTTGCACTTGGTAAAGACTGGCAGGCGATTGGGAGTAGGATTGAACGTCGCGTTTTGGGTTGGTGAGCTTGGCGGCGTTCTAACAAACCAAAGAAAAAGGACAATGAGAAGGTTGGCTCACCAGTCCAGAACGAGGAAATGGAGGCTTCGTCGCTGGCAGATTGCAGGTTCTCCAGTGTTCCGACTGTGAGGCGTAAGATCACCCCGGGGGCTGCCGTGAGTGTGGTGGGCGCCATTAAAATATACTGCTGTTACTGAGTCCGAGTTGGAGGCGATCCTGGCAGATTCCACGTCGTCACTGATGGGTGGTGTAAAGGTTCGTATGTGGGTTACGGCGGGGGGACGACTGGCCGATTACTTCGTTGAGCGTGTGCCGAGGATCGGCGCGTTTCCGATTGAGTGGGTGAGGGAGGATGGGGTCCTATATACGGGGCCAAGAAGGTGTGCTGGTGAAGACGGCGGGGACGGGGGGGATCGTGGAATGAAGGGTTGGCGGGAGGGAGCTATGTTTTTATTGCTCGTCCAGTTTCCGGTGTTGCCCCTCTCTTTCTCTCTGTCTCTCTCTGCGTCTCTGCCTCCCTCTCTCTATGTCTCTGTCTGGATACGGTGTGCACTTGGTCTCTCGCCTCTCACCTCCTCACTCACTCTCTCTCTCTCTCTCTCTCTCTCTCTCTCTCTCTCTCTCCTCTCTCTCTCTCTCTCTCTCTCTCTCTCTTTACCTCTGCCTCTGTCCTCTCGAGGCCTCTTTCCTCACCCAGAAAGCATGTGATTCCGAGCCGGCAAAGGGGCGAGTGGGGGCGAGCGTGATTTGGACGATGGGTGGATGGATGGGACGGCGGCGCTTGAAATTTTTCCACTGCATTTTCCAGTTTTCTTTTCGCTCTGGCTTTTTTTTTTTTCCCCCCCTCTTCAATTGTCCCCCCTATTTTTCTCTTTTTGAGAACAGGACAACACCAAACAAACCCTTTCCTGCCTGCCTGGCTTCCTTTTCACGTGGAGGCACGCGCGGGCGGCTGTGACAATCACATGAAAGAGGAAGACCAGTTTTCTGTTGATTGAATTCCTGCTTATTTGCAAGCGTCTGTCTGCCTGTCTGCCTCACGCTGTGTGTGGGCGGCGATGCGTGCTCGGCTCATGTGCGTGCGTTACGGACAAAAAGACAGCAAAAAATAGCAGGGAAAAGGAAAAAAAAGGACCCAGGAAATGCCAAAAAGCCCACTCTATCTGCTTATCCGGGAAAAATCAGCTCGGTCGAAAAAACAACAGTGAGCAAAAGAAAAACGTCGGAAAAGGGCAAAAAAAGAAAGTGGAAATCCATAAAAAAAAACAAGAAAACCCGAGCCGCTGGTGTCACCATCGAAGGAAAAAAAAAGCCTGCTGACCAAAGAAAGTGAAACTCTTTTGTCTTTTTTCTTTTCCTTCGATCGCGATCGAAGCAAACAGCGACAGACAGACAGACCGACAGACAAATAGTTTTCTTTATCTCTCCTTCTTTGTTGCTTGTCGAGTTTCTGGGTCCACGCGCACAACGCAGAAATGACGCCTTCTTTTCTTAGACCAATCGGATAGTCAACCTCATCACGAGAGGGAGGGTGACGAAACGGTCCAGTCCAAGCCATGTGCGAAAGTGGGTTTGGAAGGGGTGGAGAGCAAATGGGACCCTGAATTTAACGCCGTTCCCATTCGGTTGCGTGAGCGTGGGGGCCAGAGTGGAGACAGTTGTCCACACCAATAGGTTATACAATTGCATGCTGGCAATCCCCACCCAACCCTCCACCGAAAGGCGCGATACGGGCGGTAAATACAGAAACTCGCTCGACAGCCATTTACCAGCGGCTGAGGAGCCCGCACGTTCCGTCCAAGAAAGAGCTCAGCTTCTGTTATCATGCAATTCGTTTCTGTGACTTTGAATGAGTACTTCTTCGTTATGCATGGGACGGGTTTGGGGTCGAGGGGGTGCGGCTGCATGCTGGGACAGAGCGACGGAAAAGTCAGAGATCGGAAGGAGGCACACACCCCGAATCGATGCCCGCTATCGATGAGGTTCTCTGTACCGCCTCCGTTCAAAGAAGCACACACAGAAACAAAACATTCCTTGGCTCCGAAGGGCGCGAGGAAGTAAAGGATGCTTCCTCGATTGGTAAACAAATTTATTTTAGACTACCGCCAATTTACAATCTCGTTGTTTACTGATCCGCCCCAGATTATCACTTGGACCGCAGAGGCATGCAGAATGCAATCGGAAAGGAACTCTCATGTATGTTTTTCTTGCTTCCTCGATTGCGGCTTCACAATCGTCATTTGGCTGCTCGGACGAAAACAAAATCACCCGCAAAAAGTTGCTACTGCAGGCGGCGAGCGAGTGGACAAGCGCTGAAAGACCAGCCGGCGCACAGATCCGACAACGAAACGACGCCCCGCGTGACACGTCAGCCGCATTTGCATGACTTGCGTATTTTTTGCCCGCGCCGCCACGCGCGAGGAATCACCCGCGGGCCCCAATAATCCACGTGCCGGGAAGACCCAACCCCGCCCCGTGAACAACGGGTGGTGCACGCGGGCGGCAAAGAGGCGACGGCAGCAAGGCGGCGCTGAAATTGGCAACACGCGAGCGAACGCCGGCAAACAACCGGGAGAAAAAAGACAACAGGTCGAGCAGTTGAGCTTGTTTGTTTCTACTCTTGCTTCTTCCAAACAACAGCCAAAACATAGCACCAACGATGATAGTTTAGCCGCCGCCCGTGCCCCGTTTTCTTTCCCCCTTTTCGCCTTGAGCTTCGACTCAAACAACCAGATTTTCAGAACCAAACACCAACAACGACAATCGAGAAGAAAGATAACGAACAAATACAAGGAATCCGCGTGACGTGGACGCGGTCACAAGGACGCGCGATAGACAGATAATAGATCGTAGACAAAGCTGTTGGACCTATCGATCCGCAGTCTCGCGCTTACCGCTTACCGCAACTACAGCAAACATGCACCCCCTGCCTTCCACTCCAGAGCCGAGGTGACTTTCTCTCTCTCTCTCTCTCTCTCCTCTCTCTCTCTCTCTCTCTCTCCTCTCTCTCCTCTCTCTCTCTCGCTCTATCTTATTCTCTCTGTCTCGCTGACTTTCCACAGCGAAAGCTTTTCTTTGCCACTCAGACATCGATCCAAAGCCTCTGGACCGATGTAAAAAACAGGCCAGGCGCACCATGCAGCAAGGCCGAAATGCAGAGCGCACCACGTGAGCTTCGTGGTTATCGCAAGCAGAAATGGAATCGAAAAAAAAAAGAGAGAGAGAGAGAGAGAGAGAGAGAGAGAGAGAGAGAGAGAGAAAAGAATCCGACGCAATAACCACGCAGCACGCCATGCGCAGCTTGCCCTGCGAAGCTCTTCTCTAAACTGTTTTTCTCTTTTTGTTTTTCCTTGACTTCTTTGTTGAAAGCCCCTTCCTCCATCCATCCAGCTCGTGGCTCACTCAATACAGACTTTTGAGCGGCGAATGTCACGCGCTATATCCACGCACACGCTCGCAGGTTCTGCTCGATTGCGGGAATGTGGAGCTGGCGGCACATGCTCGCCCGATATGGGCTTGTGACAAGAGGAAGCCCTGACAGACACCAAACCACAAAACCGGGAAAAAAAAAAAAAAAAAAAAAAGAAGGCCAACCCGAACACGTGGGGTCCTCCCCACTATCGAAAAAAAAAACAAAAAAATGCTGAGACACAGCATATATTTCCCTCAATGAGCATAACTTTAGGACAGAGGAGAAAGAAAAAGAAACAAACAAAAAAAAAAAAAAAAAAACAATGATGGGGAGGAAATCAAGCCCCTATCGAACGCGCGCACTGCTTCGAGAACGCTGGGCTTTGTAGCCCTCCCCGGCCCGGCCCACCACTCTCCACCCACCTCTCCACCCCGTCACGATGACTCTTTTTTCGCCATGGCCATGGTATTCATCACATGCGTCTGGATGGTATCGAACGGGTTGCTCTTGAACGCAGAGTGCGCTAGCACGTTCTGGAGGCGCACCATCTCTTTCAGGCTGTTGGTGGGGGGTTGAGGGCGAAAGGGAAGCGGAAGTTGAAAGGGGGAAAGGAGGAAGAGGTGGGCGGTGCAAGATAATGGTCAGCAAGGTCCCGCCGCGCGTGTGCACACAAAACAGCAACAGCGACGCCACAGAACAAAACGCAAGATCTCGACGCACTCCAAATAACAACAACAACACTCACGCCTCCTTCCGCCTCGCGCTCTGCTTCACCGCGCCGCGCGGTGCCGCCGCCGCCGCGCCGCTGCCCTTATTCGCCGCCGCCGAGTGTGCCGTCGCCGCCTTCTTCTTCTTCTTCTTCCCCGTCTCCGCCACCCCGCCTTCGCCACCGCCCGCCGTCAGCGCCTCGTGCAGAGCGTCCGTCTCGGCCGCCAACGCAGACATGTCGCCCGCCGCGCCGTACGTCCGCAGGAGCGCCTGCTTCCGCTCCTGCACCTTGCGCCGAGCGTACGTCCCCGAGATTTCTGTGTGCGTTCCGTTCCGGAGGGGTGGGAACGCGTTTGTTCGGGGGTTGGGAGGGGAGGGTCCGTATCAAAAGGAGAAACCAGAAAAACAAGAGATTCGGTATTGTGCAGGGAAACAAACAACAGCAATCAGTGAGCTCGACCACCCCAACGCACTTTCAAGCCACTTCTCCTTGCGCTGCTCCCTCCGCTCCTTCTTGCTCAGCTGCGACGTCTCGCCTGGGGCCGGTTGGGTCTGCGCTGTTGTGACTGCTGGCGCCGATGTGGCCGCTGTTAAAGAAGAAAGCGAAGACGGCGTCGTCAGGTTGCCAGACGATGCGATCGCTGCTGGAGCGGTCGCCACCGATGGTGCGGCTGTTGGCTTGAGGTCTGTCTTTGCGATCGGCGTGGACGTCGCGGCCGCCGGCCTGCTGGCCGCTCTAGAGGCGATGCGACGTGGTGCTGCTTTCGGCATCCCGAGCAGAGAAGAGAAAGAATGAAAGTGACAAGTTTGTCTGACAAGTCACTGCGTGACAATCCACACGACCAAGAATCACAAGCCACCCCCATGTATATTCCAAACGCGAAGACTAAAACGGCATATTTTTGAAGAACTGGAAGGAAGCCGGGCAAGCCGCAGCTTGCCCAATCATTGTGCCCAACCAAAACAAAGGAAACTAGTGACAAAATTAGACCCCAAATGCCTTGATCAAATCAGCAAGCTCGTGAGCACCCGGCCCATACTGGATCGGCTCCACGCTCACGCAAGTGAGTCGCACTCGGCTCTCGGACTGTCCAAAAAGTCTTCTAGTTTAACCAAGGACAAACAAGGGGCAAAAACACACAAGTGCTCACATTGTACGTATCGACCTTTGCCCGAATTCTCAAATTGTACTGCTTGAAAAGCACGACCTCAAGAACTCCTTGAAGGTGTCCTCGTTTTCCTCATACATCGCATTCAGCTCGTTCGCCCGTCTTTCCGAATATGACTTCGGCAGTTTCGTTGAAAAATGAGACCCACTGCTGCCCTGTAAAGTCGCAGAAGAGCATCGACGAAATGTACCTGGAAGAAGCGCTATCATTCAGAAGGAGAAGAAGCAGGCAAGAGGACGCAAATTAAAGCTTTCACGAACCGATACTGCGGCGTGGGGAAATATTTGGAGCATTTTCTCGCACCGCCATCCATTGTCGGACAAGAAACCTTTTTCTGACAGTCCGCCGACTGGCACGCCGGATAGGACAGACTTTTTTCCCGTATAACACAAACGGTGGCGCCACGAACGGTGAAATAGTCCGCCTGCCAGCGAGAAACAGTGTGAGACAAAAACGCAAAGAAAAACCAAAAACTCATCCTGCACGCCAAACCGACCTTTTCGCCATTGCCCAGATTCTCGTTATCCACTTGCACAAAAGTCTTGTACGTCTTTGGACCGCTTCCCGCTCCGTTCGCCAAAATGCTGCCAACTGCACCAGACGATCCTTGAATAACCCCGTTCTGCGAATACGACGACAACTCGAATCCAGGCGCGGACGGACCATCGTGCGCATTGTCGTACCAGCCACGAAGTCGGTGCGCATCGGGGACATCCGGGTTGATGATCATGGAGGTCCCTCCTATGCAACTGAGACATCGACCTCCATAGTCACCAACCCGGACTCCCTTGAGAAGCAGAATCGGGTTTGGGTCCGCCGGATCAGGGACAAACGTCTCTGCCTGCCGTCCCCACAGGGTCGCACGGACAGCAAATCGCGAGTCATCAACCATAATGATGTCTCGCTTCACAAGCTGGAAAGCCACTCATTAAACTTCAACACCTCGGAAATCGGTCAACTTACCGGCCGGTTGGTGGTCTTCGAAACGAGGGTTGTTGCATCCTGAATTTCTTTGACGACACCGAGGACGTCTGCAAAGCGGAATGAGGTTTGTGACAGTGCAGATGTTAGTATCTTACCAATGGTTGCGTCTTTCTCTTTATCCATCAGGTGAGAGAGTGGCACACGCTCATACCGTATCGCGGTGGCGATCGAACCGCTGCACTGCAGTTTTTATGTGAGTTGTTTTCACGGCGTCATGGATTCTCTTACCGGAATGATTTGAGTCTTCGACTCGAGCGTCATTTCATACTCATTCTGAACTGCTGCCGGCATATTGCTTGCGAGCGACTTTGATCGATGCTTGCGAGACGTAAAAGACGTGATTCTCCACCAGAAGGTCATAGAACTGAGTCACAACATCACCAAAACCCGTTGCGCGAATCTCCCCCTTTGTAGATTAAGCGATTAAAATTCAACAAGACCGTGGAAACGTTTCACGCACAGATTCGTCGGCCAGAGTTACACTGAATAGTTTCCCTTCCCCGTTCTTGTTCGTGAAGGTCCGAACTTCGCTCTTCTGAAGGACCGTGGCTTTGATGGTCCACTTGTTCTGGTACGGCGTCAGCGCTCTAATGGGGAACACTACTGCCGGCGCGCCGCCCCCCAACGCTCGGTCCGGGAGGTCCATTCCTAGGTGCCATGCTGGACGAACCCATTGACTGGCCGCCGCCGTACATGGATTCACTGGGCTGGCCGTAACCGGATTGCTGATGCATGCCGCCGCCCATTCCGCCCCCCATTCCGTAGGACCCCGTGATTTTGGACCGGTTGGGGCTCTTGTGGAGGGGGAGGAGCTGGGGCCATGCCGAAAGCTGCCTGATACCTCTCAATAATGTCGTGGCAGCGGGCAACCGCAGTCGCCTCGTCAAAGCCCATTGGCAAGCCTTCAGGCATCTCTTTGTCAAATCTTGCATGGGCGATCCGAAGCGGGGCAAGTCACCCTGGTTTGTTGCAGAGCACGTCCCTGAGAATGATGACTCTGAAAGCAGAAGAGCCAAACGTTCATTATTCGGAGATGACATTGGCGCTGGTGCGGCAAGTCGACGGGGGGAGCTATTTACCGTTTATCCTGAACTTCGTTGGCCAAACTCGACTTTACGTGGACCAGGCCGCACTTGTAAATGGCGCCCGAAATACACCAATTCGTTCATGGCCGTCGCGAGCATCGCTTGAGCAAAGTGAATGCCATCCGAAATGACAAGACCTGTATTGGGAGTTGTAGAAGATGAGCGTTGGAAAGCGCGCACGAAGGAAGGTCATCGTTAGTGTGATCGGATGTGTCCGTCAGTCGCGTGGACGTGTCGGTCAGTCCGCATCGGTGCGAGGTTGGCTGCCAAGATTCGGACAAGTGTCCGGCAAAGTCTTGTCGTCGCCGCCGCGGCCTCCACACCACTCACCGAATCTGTCGTTGGGGGAGCGCGGGACGGGCCCCGCCGTTCACGGATTCGCCCTTGGCGTTCCTGACGCTGAGGATCTGGAGGCACGGCGCATCGCGCGGGCCCATGTCCCTGCAGGTTCGTCGCGGACGACTGCGAGAAGGTCCGGATGAAGAGGTGCGTGAGGGAGGCGAACGACGGCGGCGCGGCCATTGCTGCCAATTTGCTGGTGCTCCAAGGAGGGGCTGTCTGAAGAATTCGAGATATTACTATTGATATTAATAATATTATTATTTTCGATTGTTTCCCCTTTGTTTGTTGTGGCTGCTGTTCCAGACTTGTCAGCAGTGACATATGAAGCGAGCCCGCCCCATCCACAATGTCCCTGCAGCATCGGTACGTCCTCTCCTTCTACTCCTCCTCCTCCTCCTCCTCCTGCCTACTCGCGATCTTGTTCATCGACTGACCCCTCCTCCTCTTCAATCGCCCCTCTCACAGGCCGTCGAACTGAAGGCAGAACTCTTCAAATCCACCGCCGACTTTGATCGCACGCACGCGTCTCTCCGCAGCAGCTCGTGCCGGTCTCGACAAAGACATTCAAGGTTGGCTGAGTATTTGGTTTGTACCTGCTCCTTTCGGCCAAAGGGGGAGGCCGGAGTCAACTGCACCGATCTGCGGCGAAAGTTCGCTGATTTTTTTGGGTCCCTCTTCCGTCCTGTAAAGAAACACAAAGCAGGAGGGAAAACTCCCCTCCCCGATCCTGATGAACCTCACGCCGACGACCCTGAAATGCTCAAACTGGAGGCAAGCTGGGTGTCGCTTCAGCGGAAAACGAAGCTGTACGATCAAATCAAGCGGTCGGCTGAGAAGGGAGGCGAAGGAAGCGAAATCCTTTACGGTGGCTCGGGTACCGTCTGCGTTTTTCATCCGTCGTTTTCTGAAACCCCACACAAGATGAGGTATTGGCCGAATTCGTCAAAAAGCGAACCAGCAAGGCAGAAGGGGAAGCGAGAGAGGACGATTCCGACTCCGATGCCTCGAACGACGAGAAGAAAGACGAGGAGGTAAGAGAGAGTTTACGCGCAGTATTCGTCACTCACTGTCCCTGCCCAGTCCGCAGATCCGTGGGTTGAGACAACGGACCAATTCGGCCGTACTCGCATCGTGCGAAGGAGCCAACAAGCGCAGCTTGCCGCACCAAAGCTTTCATCGTAAGTGTCGCAAAATTCGTGCTGCGTTGACAGTTTACCGACAATTGTTCGTCCTTTGGGTAAAGATTTGTCAAAGGCGGGAGTGGTGTGGGGAACTCCAGCGATGATCACGATGGACCAGGACTTGTCTCTGCCGACATGAGGCGAGAGGCCGAACGTTTAAGGTGGGAGGCCGAGGCGCAGGCCTCAATACAAGGTAACTTTACCGACTTTCCCCCTCTCTCGAATAATTTTAAACCAAAACGCAAGATTACCGTTGGGGAACTTTCACTCAAGGACCCTCTCTGCCACAGCCAAAAAGCCTTTGACCACCGCCGGGGAAATCCGCACAATGGGTGTTGGATCCTAGCCTTTCGCAGGACGAGGAGCGTCGAAGACGGAAATGGAGGCCCTCGAATCAATGCGAAAGAGCCACGGTCGATTCCAGAGTCCGCGCTGCGCAGGCCAGGAGGAAAGGAAGAACAGGTTGGAGGAGCGGAGGCCATGTTACGGGATAGGAGACAGAGGAAACTGAAAAATGCAGAGCGGCGCAGATGGGGACGGCGTCGGCGATACCCACTTGATGCCGGTGGAGATGACGGTGCCGGCGGCACTGAAGGATTGAACGAGTTTTTGAGAAGCGTGAGGGAGGAAATGAATAAAATCTTCCTTTTCAAGTACACATTAGAGGCCACCTGCCTCCCGCGGAAGATTGCCTTGCGCAACCACCACGCTATTATTCTCCTGGTTGCCAAACTGGGAGGCTTTTTTTTTCCCCTGCCAACCCGCGACGTTTGAAACCATTCCCTCCTCCCGCTTGTCTCATCGAAGCGATCCAACGGTGAGCAAATCTCTCTCAACCACGGCTGCCGCCTCTGCTTTTCATGGTCGCCTCAGTTATTCTTGTGCATTTCGGCTGACGAAACTATGACCGAGAATGTCGGGACTCGACTACTCCGTTGAAACTCTGTTCTGCGGTAGCCGCTGCATCAGCTCCTGGGGGGGGGGGAGGAAGCCTCTTGCGACGAAGCTGCAGTCGAAAGGCCCCCCACTCGCCTTCTCGCCTTATCTTTTGGCAACCTCTACATTATTTGGATTCCAAAACGGCAAGTCTACTCTGCCACCGTGAATATGAATATTCGGCTGGGAGGACAGGAAAACAGCAGTTCAACGGACAACTCCAAATTCCTCTAAAACACTATTTATTCGCTAATTTGCAAGGGTGCAATGCTCAGCTTCTCTTGCAGCGAAGCAAGGAGGCTGTTTCCGTTTGTCATATTTGTCGTGACGGTGATGAACTCGCGACCTTTTCGACCGAGGTGTCAGAAGTCAGCGCAAAACATCCTCTTCATTAAAACGTTACCTTCTCCCTTTCGAGACAAGAACCGCAGGCTTGATATTTCACTGAAAGTGCAGCCGCCAAGGAAAAGGACCAACGTGACTTTTGGCGCGTTTGCATTTCCTGAAAGAAAAAAAAAATAATTATCGTTACGGCAAACGCCTCGACATCCGATCGGTCCAAGCAGAAATTGAGGATCCTCACGCTTCGCCAGAAGGCCTTCGTCTGGTAACTTTTGTGATTCCTCGAACGCGGGCCCGCCGGGAAGCACCTTTAAGGCCTCTTCGAATCCCTTCCACGAAGGAGGTCCGCTTAATGCAGGCGAAGAAGAAGATAGCAGCGTCCCGCCAAGAAGCTGCCCAGCGAGTCCCGTTATAAAAGTGTTGCTTCGCGAAAGCGCACTCGGTGACGACGCTGCCGATGTTGGCTCCTTTGTAATGCCGAGATGGTTGTCTTTGTTCAACGAGCTCGTGCTGGTTCTTTCCGGCTGCAAGCTTGAACCGGCCGCCGCACCCGTCGCCGGGGACGCCGCTGCGGTGGTCAAAGCTGACGTTGTCTTGAGTGTGGCCGCTTGAACCAGTCGCACGAGGATCGGCGCGAATCCAGAATACACGTACGATATGTCGTTCGGTTTCTGTTCATCGACATCATCAACCGCGAGTCGGAGCTGTTGCCGCGATTGGCTGAATGTGGATTTGCTCGTGTCAAGAGTGCGGAACATGTTCAATGATGCGAGGTTTTGCAGAGTCAGAATGTGCTCAACACCATAAGTCTGGACAACGATTAGATACAGAGCGAATATCGCGAAAAGGAGCAGACCTGAACCAGCTCGCGGCGAAGAAAGTCGTACTTTGGCTGCTTCAGGCCACCGGTTGTCATCGAATACAAACAGAGAAGACGCAGGACTTGCATCAAGGGGGCCTGCTTCGCGATAAGCTCTTCAAAATAGTCGAGGGTACGAGCTCGGAACATTGCCAGCGATTAGGTCTGGTGTGGATTGTCAGCTTTCAAAAACAGAAAGTCAGCTGACTCACTTTGCTGGACTGTCAGCATTTTGTTAAAGTCATGCTCCATTGTGTATTTCGCTATTTGCTCAGCGAGGCTAGTGTCTGAGAAGCTAAGTGAGCAAATAGACAGCGAATAATAAAATAAAACCCACGCAATTTTAGTGCTGCCCGCTCGGCCTCGATGCCGCCCAGCTTTCCAATAAAATCCTTCAATTGTGTGACGGTTCGAGCTTGATTTCTACTCTAATGATCGCCTCGGTTATACTTAAACCTTCTCCATCTAAATCGAACCTCTATTTCCTCCTGTATTCTTCGTGCATTTTGATTCAGTACAGACCCCACGACAGCGAAGTTGAGATCCCGGAGTTGGGCGTAGAGGCGCTCGGTTCCGTTCAGTGGGATTTTGCGGGGTCGGTTGTTTGCTGGAGCATTCGGAGGAGGACCGACAATCGAACTCTCAAGCTCAACAAAGGCTGAATACTGTGTTACGAATTTGTTGTTGAAAGATAGAAATCGGCTTAACTGCTTTTTATGCCATAGATGTCGTCAATCAATCCCTCGTAAGTGAGTTGGCTGCACATTGGGACTGATCAGGTCCACCGTTCGGTCCACAATAATGACCGAGTCCAAGTCCGAGCGCAACGGGAAAACCTGATCGGTTGATCCGGCCTCCATGTTCAACGCAAGCTCTCGTTTCATACGAACCATCAAGTCGGACAGCAGCTGTTCTCGAACGAGGCGGTTACAAGTGTGAAAAGATAGAGAAGGAGTTACCTTGGCGCAACGACCTTTCCCTATTATACTTGGTATCACTCCAAACATGCTCTGCAGTTTCATCATTGCTTTTGCAACGTAATAAATGGCGCTCGTGTCTCCATCCTATTGTTGTCGTTACAATGGGCCGGTTTGCCTCTTCGGCAGTGCACGAACCAAGTACAGTTCTCTGAAGGCGTCATCCAGCTCCAACGACCACACGTCGTCATCCAAGGCACCAGATCCAGATGGAACTCTGAAATCGATACATCACCGTACACTCCTTCTTCCTCCAAGACACGCTCACACACGAGCGTGCGCCGTGGCACGAAGAAAATGCTGTACTCAGTCTTGCTGGAAAACTGGTTCTTCTGGCGGACGTGGCCTTGTGCGAGCCAGCGCGAGCATTAAAATTCAAGCGAGAGCAAACAATTGATGGAGTGGGCTTACCCGCAATGAACTTACGAATGCAATCTTTGGCCTGCAGATGTATATCAGATTTTTGGATTCCGTCTCAGGACGGTCAGCGGAGAGGTGGAATATTTTTTCGACGCCGTGCTCCTGCAAACGAAGGTCAAAGCAGCCAAAGGGAGCGAATTCCGTCCAGATCGGTCTTAGAACAATGTAGCAATTCCCCTCTTACCTTGAGCAGCGCATACTCGGCGATCAAGCTTAGCGGTCCGCTGAGTGACGGGTCAATCACTAAGCCCTTTTTACCGCGAACCTAACGATTGAGTTGGACGAAAGAGGCCGAATGCGAGTGCAGTGAGCAGATCGGATCGTGAATTCGTCGAGATCACTGCAGACGCTGTTGCGCAAACGCACCGAGTCGAGGACGTTGACGAGTTCCCTCCGCGCGTGATCCTTGATGGCGCTGCTGAATGCTGGAGCGGCGCCGGCGGACGGCCCAGCTGCTCCGGGGACCGCACCGGATACTACCATATTGGGGAGACCTTGTCAGAAGAAATACACATGAAGACACGCTTTGAGACGCCTGCTCACGAGCGCAACCCAAGTGACCCAGCAACTCCGAAACACACACACACTTTGGGGGGAGAGCGCTTCCCTTCCATTATTATATTTTTGAAGACTGTTTTCATCATATTCGTGCGGCGATAAAGAAATGACTCATAGCTTTTACATCTTTGACCGGAAAGTATCTTTGTTCTCTTTAATCGAAAGACGCTCGATCGTCGGCAAAAACAGCCTCGGGAAAGAATCACTTAGCGGGGCCTCCGCAATCATTTCTGCCACCGCTCGGCCAGATAGGAAGCAGCGCGGCATGCCGTGTCCGGAGAAGCCAGCAACGATGAACTCGCCCGACCCGCTACCCACTGCTGATTCACTCGAGCGCCCGCCGCCGCCGCCGCTGGCCTTGCTGTTTCCCATGCGCTGTATGAACTCGCGTGGCAGTTCGCCGACGAACGGCAGGCCGTCGTTTGTCCAGCCCATAATCCCGGCCCACTCCTTGTCAATGACAACCTTCCCGCGCAGGGCTGGAATGCATTCGTCGAGGTACCCGCGAATCGCGCGGGACACGACGGGGTTGAGCGACGCGTCATCTGCGACTCCCACGTCGTCTCCGGGAGCCAGGAAACGCATGCCGCCCATCACGATGCGTCCGTCGCCCCGCCCACTCATGTACTCATATCCATGGTTCGCACTAACGCAAAACGTTCCGTTCACCCAACGGCCGACCGCGCCGTCTGAGTTGGGCGCAGCGGTCACAGGTTTGGTGGAAATGACCTGGTTGCGTATTGGTGTCACTGGAAGGAGTGGAAGGAGCGACGACGACCAAGCGTTGGTGGCGTGCACGATCTTGTGAGCGAGAATTTTTCCTCTGGGCGTGATGAGGATGAAGCGAGATGTGCTGGGGTTGGCCGCGGCCGCGCTGTCGGTGCGACGAAGAACATCAACGACAGGGGTATCTGCAAAGAACGCAGCGGGAGTTCCAGGAAGGGCGGGCCTGGATCCGGCGCTTGCCGTAGCGGCTCGCAGGATGCCGAGGACCAAGCGCGGAGGCACGACACGAAACGCGTGACTCGAGACGAGCGCACCTGATTGGGCAAGCACTGGATCACTTCCGACTATCTCGACAACTTTGTTCGCCGTACAGACTTTTAAGCCTCCCGCATCGGGTACGCCGGCTCGCACGATGGCCTCGAGATCAGCTTTCGCCTTGCGAGCAGCCTCTTCCGTATCAAGGGAGGCAAAGGCACCGTCCGAGAACGGCGCGAGAAGCGGGTCTAGGGTATCGCCCGTTTCACGGTGGATCTTGCAGAATTTGATAATTTCGGCGACGTTTTCGTGGTCAAAGCGTAATAGAGTAAGTGTGTTTTCAACGCCAAAGGCGCTGACCAGTTCATGAAACGGGTCGCTGAGTCTGGTAGGCAAATGTAAATATGTTTAACCATGGATGTTAGTTCAGAAGCAATCGTCAAACCAAGCAGACCCATCGCACATCGAAGCAGTTATTTCTCCGCCACTGACCCAGGCCACAGCAGGCCACCGTTCCGGCCAGTTGCTCCGCCAGCGACATCTCTGGCGTCGAGGACAGCGATCCTGCAGTGCGGTCGCAGGCGGCGCAGGTGCCACGCAGTCGCCGCGCCGGCAAAGCCTGCGCCAATAACGGCGACGTCGAAGCGGTTATCCTCGCCATCCTGCGCAGGGAACGGGCGTGTCGAGCCGAGCGAAACGCCTTCCAGCCAATGCGAGGGCAGCGGCGAAGGCACAGGGAGCTGCGGCATGTGCTTGTCTGTTCTGTTTTGTTGTCCGCCGTGGTGTTCTCTGCCAAGATTTGAACTTGTTGGTGCCTTTCTTTTTTATTTTTTTATTTTTTGTTTCTTGTGAGAACCGAGATAAGGGGATGTAGATAGGAAGACCCGACAGCCAGCTACGAGCGACAACAAGAGAATCGAAAGGGTTCTGAAAGAAGGAAAAGGACCAAATCACAAGACGAGCGGGTTGGGTGCGCGGCAGCCGACTTGGTCAAAGAAACACAAAAGAGCGCGTAGTAACATGGGAGAGAGAGAAGAATAATGTATCGAACAGCGTCTCAACGAAAAATGATGACGGCGACGAAGGCGCACCGAAGCAACAGCTCAGACCGACCTCCAGTCAATCACGTCCAACTCGTGCTCCACAGCCATCACCGCTGCCGCCATGGTCTCAAACACTCGTCCTTCCACAATTTCGTCCATTCCGGCCATCCTGAACATCTTTAACTGCCACTCGTGCACGCCGCACAGGTACACCTCAACACCCTTCGTCTCGAAAATGTGGAAAATCTTCTTGAGCACAAAAGTCGCTGCCGAGTCCATTTCAAATGCAGATTTCAAGTCGAAAATAATGGTGTGGAAACCGTCGCGCACGATTCGCCTCGTCGCCTTACGCGTTCCCTGGATGCCCGCAAAGTCTGCAGTGGACGACGGCGCCACGCGCATAGAGTGCCGGTTCGTGCCGCGAAGACCGCCCTTCTCTTCGTCCATCTTCGTGTACGATCCCGTCTGGTATCCAGTTTGCACGCTCGAAATCCTTCGGTTCCCCAGCATGGAGATCCGGGTCATCATCCCGCGCATTCCTCCACCAAACGAGCTAGGACCTTGGGCCGGAGTGGACGGACGGATGTTAAGTAGTTGCGACTCGACGCGCATCATCGACTCAATCGTGCCACGAATTTGACCGCAGTTGTAGAACATGATGGGGACATCCACGCGCAGGAGCACGACGCCATCAAGCAACTCTGCGTCCGGGTGCTCGGTCACGCTCACAAAGCGAGCCGCCGACGTTGTGGCTTTGTTCATTGTGATACCGCCCGAGCGGAAATCGTTGTCGCTGCTGTCGCGCGAAGAAGAGGAGACTGGAACGCGACCCATGACGGACATTACAGAGGTCGTGGTCTTGCGCACAATCATTAGTGCCGAAAGACCGAGACAGACCAACACACCGTTGGCGATTGTCGTGATAAGCGTGACCGCGTACGTCAAAGTCATCATGCCAATCTCTGTCCAGGACCGCATCTGCACGGCGAATCTCATCTCTTTAATTTCGATCAGCCCAAGCGTTGCGACGGTCACGATGGAGCCGAGTGTTGCTTTTGGCAGGAACTGCAGTGCCGGCACAAGTAGCTGCGACATCATCAGAACCAGAACACCAGCGAACGCGTTGCCAAGCATGGAGACAGGCTTGGTACCTGCCAGCACACGGGAACGCGGCAGTGAGGCAAACATTGGAAGACAGCCGAAAATAGAGCCGAGGATGTTGGCAAATCCAAGAGCGAACAGCTCGCGGTCGCCCGTTGGAGCCCCGCCGTGCTTCATGCCGTACATCTTCGTGACGGTTTGACACTCGATGAAACCGACTAGCGTAATGATGACAGATGGAGTGATAAGCTTCATCACAAGGGCGAGTTCAAGAGGAGGGAATGTGGGCTTTGGAATGGTGTTCTTGAACGTTCCAATTGTGGGAATGCCTCGCCCCCTGTTGTGTATAACGTCAGTTGATACGTCAGTTGATAGAGTCAACTACGAAACAAAACCCTTGACCACTCACTTGAAGTCCAGCAGGGCTGAGCACGCAATCATGGTCACGACAAGCACCAAGATTTCTGGAATCCTCGAGACGATCGCATTTCCGTGGAAGTACGTCTTTTTCAGGTATTTCACCGTAAACAAGAACGCAATATTGGAAATGGAAACAGCAACGGTCGCACCGCTGATCAGGTTTCCAGCCTTGATGACCTTGGTGAGCTTTCCAATCGTGGAGTCCTCGCCTGCAAGGACCGAACCGGGGAGGCCGAAGAGGTTGGGCATTTGCTCAATAATAATTAGATTGGCGACACCTTGTGGTGGAGAAGGAAAACGGTTAGTCACGTGCAGACACATCACGTCCACTAATTCAAACTGTGTCTCTCTCTTCCCAATCCCATCCGCCAAGGGCATCTTACCTGTCACGAACCCGATCAGCAAAAATCCACTCAGAATCTGGTCGACAAATCCCATCTTCAGCACTGACATGAGCACGCATAGGACTCCGACAATGAGAGCGAGGAGTGTCCCGATTTGCGCGGCCGTCAGTGTGGTCTCCTCAATCTGCTCCATGATGGTCACACCGGTGATGATGGCAACAGAGGCCTCAGGGCCGACAGCTAAGCCGATGGAGCCACCGAAGACGAGGTAGAACAGAAGGACATAGAAGGAGGAAATCAGCTCTTGGATTGGTTCCACCCCAGCGAGACCGGAGACTTCATGCCGCGGGAGAAGAAGTAAGGTGAGAAGGTATTCAGTAAAGTGCTTGGGCAGGGCCTTCTGGATGACGTACAGGCAATTGCTTGGGGCAGCAGCACGACTGAAACCGTGACACCGGACAGGAAATCGGTGAGAATGTCCCGTGCTTTGTACGTCTGCATCTGCTTGATAATGGGGAAGAAGCCGAGGACCTTCTTGGCGATATCATCTTCCTCGTTCATGGACGAGGAGAGGGACCTCGAATCTGAGTCCTTGGTCATGGCGGCGGCGGGGTCTGCGGTGGTCTGGCGCACCAACGGTCACTGTGTCGAGCTTGCGGACGCCAAGGTGGGCAGGCGGCAGGGCGGGCGGCAGGGCGGTCGGCAAGGCGGAGAGACAACACTGGTGGGTAAGGAACGGTGCCCTCGCCTTTTTATGTAAAGCGAGATTAACAGCCTTTTCTTTGTTTTTTCATTTTCCTGGTATGCTTTTTGCAGGCAGATCCACTGCAACTTCAGGGGACCCACCCAAATTAGTTGTCTCCCCCAGATTTTGTGTGGCGTTTGATGCGTTTGTCTTTCTCCAATTGGGCAAAAAATCCTTTCTCCTTTATCGGATTTCAACGTAAATCAATGTTCGCCGCAACAAAGAAATCCGTTGTCTGCCACACCAAGCACACTCTGGCGCGGTCAATTTCGTCAACACCATCCGGTCACCATATCCCGAAGTATCACGAAGCGGACCTCCGCCTGCTTGGCTAGTCGCGTAAGCCACAACATTGATTTCGGTCGCACGGAGTACCTTTTGTTTAAAGACGACAAACAGAGCGAAGGAAAGAAGGAAAGAAAATCACGCGCGCTGTTGGGTCTGAGGGAACACACTCTTTGGGCAGCATCTGAACGCAAGAGGGAGAGCGAGAGATTTCAGGGGGATCAACTGAAGATTTGAGATATACCACCGAATGAACAACAATCAAAGGCCCGAGAAAAGAGAAAAACGTTAAGTCTTACTTAGGCGTAATAGGAAAGGCACGGATAGGGACAGCCTAAAAGACGATAAACCGCCAAGGCAATAGAAAGAAAAGGAAAACGGCCACCAAGCGGTAAATCGTTGCTGGCATGCGGAAAAAGCAGAGGACCGCAATGAAAAAGAAGCTGCGAGGGGGAAAAATTCAGAAGAAACTGATGTGCAAAGGACAAGCACTCCTAAGGATTGTAAGGATAACGGAGGATCAATTTGCGACAAGGCGAGTGGAAAAAGAGGCGAGGCGATATTAAGTCCGTCTCGATTAGTAATCGAGTTAAAAGTTACCGGATAAGAGGTGAGCAAAACAAGGGAATATTTGTACAGAAATGATGTTAGATATATATACAGCGAAAACGCATAAAAATTGGTTTTCATCAAGGGAATGTAAAATCCATGGGTAGCGGGTTATCAGACGGGATTCCAAGGTCTTCCAATCCAAGAGTTAGCTCGTGGACGGAAGCTGACAAGGGACCAGAGTTTGAATAGTGAACGACGCTGTCCATCGAAAACCCATTGCCCTGTGACATCGAAAAGTCTGAGGGCCATAGCGGCAGAGCATGCTGCCCATTAAGCAAAGGCGGTCCGTGAAGTTGTTGCACTTGCATTTGGAAGAACGGGTATTCTGCGGGCGGCGCAGGCATGGCAATCTGTTCCGACGGGAAAAAATTCATCTTCCCGGAATTATCCACTGGAAGTGGCGAGTGAAGTAATATCCCCGAGTTTGCAAATCCACTCTGAATGGTAGCCGCATCAGGGAAGTATCCCGAGAAAAGCGGAAGAGAAGTAGGGGCCGCCCGACCGAAGTGACCCGCCGGTAGTACTTGTTGAGTGTAGGGTTCCAGCATACTAAAATTCGAAGAATCCACGAACGAAGGAGTCCGCGATATAGGAGAAGAAAGGGCCGATGAAACGGCGCTATGGCGAGAGTACCGACTGTCTCCAGTAGTTCGAGTTCGTACTCGCGGTGCAGCCACAACTGGTGACGCTCCACCACCACGCTTTGCGTGCACTGAGGACCCCAGCGCGCTCAATGGAGGATAAACTGATGAAGGAGAAACAGGTGTGTCCGGCCGCGTTGCGGGAGTTCCTTGATCCGACGATACCGAAGGCTCTTGCTCTGAGGTGATCGTTCCAATGCTGGGAGCAGGGCTTACTGAAGCTATGGGTCGCTGGGAAGGATGGGTGGCACTCTTTGTTGATTGAGTAGAATCTGTAATGCTCTCGGAACGAAGTTGATTGAGTTTAATCTGCTCCTTCAACCGGTCGACCAAATCGGCTTTACGTCCAGCAATTGACAGCCCTCGCGTTCTGAGAAGATCTTTTAAGTTGGCAACAGTTACGTCCCTCAAAATCGATCTTTCGAAGCTCGTCCTCCAATTTACGCGCTCGCTCCTCTGGGGTCAAAACAGGCTCGATGGACTTCGGAGCGCAAGCGACAGGAATAGCCACTTTCCCAGCGTGCGAGGGAGGGGCTGGCAGTCTGGGGGAATTGCACAACTGAGGAAGGCTCGTAGAAGCCATCTGAACGCGAAGAGCCGGCGACGTCGATGTGGGAGTGACGGGAATGGAATTGCTCGAACCTCCTCCGTCGGTTGGAATTGGGGATGAGGTTGCGGATGGGCGACGATCGAAATTCCGATCTCTATCTGGGATAGTATTCAGGCTGGTGGTGCTGCCTTTCCGACGAAAACCACCCATGGACGAGTTGCTAAAAGTACTGGTTCGGCGAAGAAGCACCGCTGTGCCACGTTGAGCAGAACCAGGCCCGAGGGGAATATGGACGGGTGTGTTCGAATCAAGTGGCGATGGGTACATCGACTGTTGGGATCCCGTCGTAGCCGGAGAATTAGTATTGAAGCTATGGGCGGTCACTGGACCGTCTTGCATTAGTGCGCCGTCGATTGCTCCGGTTGATGTCGGGATTAGGAGGGGTGTAAGACCACTGAGGCTTGTCGAAAAGTCAGCCTTTGAGTTCATCTTAGACGAAAGAGTATTCAGAACACAATGGAACACATCACTTTAAAAAAAAAAGGACACTCACCCGTCCAGATGCAGCGCGGCGACGAGTTCGGGGTGATCCATCCAAAATCTGCTCATTGAGTGAGGTGCTAAGCGGTGAACTTTCGTCCCCCTGAACAGTGTGGCTGTTGGAATCATTCAGTAGAGCTGCCGTTGTCAAGGCGGTGTGGCAGGTGGCAACTCCAAGCGTAGCGGACTGGCTTTGAAGTTTCTCCAATTCCGACATCAACTGTGCATCAGTCATGGGGTTACCAGTCTGCCGCATCAAGGTCGACGGATTGAACGAAGGGAGCTGGTCCGAGGCGAATGGACGAAAAGCGGGCGCGCCCGGGGCGCCCAGTTCGGGGGGCGGAAAGGCTGGGGCACGAGGCTGAGCGCCAAGCGGCATTGATTCTCTCTGAAGTGGGGGTGGCGTTCAAACGGAAAAGAATAAGCCAAAGCTTGCGATTCTTTCCTCACCAAGCTGTGCGGAGGAACAAGGCTGGATAATTGCACCGCAGCGGATGGCTGAGGGGACGACTTCTGCATCGGAGCGGAGTGGGGAAAGGCGAAGGAGGCGGTTTCATCCATGGGAGGTGGCGTTTACTAAGCTGCCACAATCTGTCCTCCAAACTCAAGCCCTGCCGTCAATCTCTTTTCGGCTTTTTTTCCTTTGTGGGAGAAATGTAGTCAGCTGGGTAGAAATTCTTGAGGCAACCAATGAGGGTGGTCTTTGGACTGGTGGTGAGACATTCCATTCGCTCAACACGTCCGTGTGCGACTGCAGGTTGCGTCTAGTACTATGTTGCCTTGGTCGGCATACCCTTCGACAGTGAGTTTCACAAGTACAGGATCAGGGAATAAAGGCTCTACCATTGTGTTTCATACACGAATTTACTTGAAACTTCATTACAAACAAGATCCAACCTCGATGCCGCTCGCGTGATCTCTTTATAATTGAATCATTTAAGTGCTAGGACCATTCTGAATTATCATCATAACCGCCAGGTAGCACTACAAACTGATGATTCAATTTCAACCCAAGATCAACCGGTTCGTTGAAAGCTTGAAAGCTCAACCGACCACAGACCTGGCTCAAACTGGAGCCGTCAATATTAGATTTTTCGTTTGTTGAACCAAAAAACAAGTCAATAAGGTGAGACCCCATCCAACAACCCAATCTGTCTCTATCAGTTTGGGTACCCAAGCTCAGCGTCAGCATCGTTCTTCAGTGAGGAAGAATCGAGGTCCATCGGAAGAGGGAGCATATTTCTGGAGTCTCCGGCTCTTCCGACATCGTTGCGCAGTATTGTGAATCAGATGGATGGATGGGTTGGGATGGAACGGGATGCGAGATGGGGTCTTGGTTCGTTCGTTGTCTGAGAGATCTTTCAACCGATCCAGGCCGACACTACCACCGCGATGAAGTCGATCGTTCAGGAGAAGGAATTGGTTGTCCCCGACAACGGTAAGCAAATCTGGCTTTCCTTCTCTCTGGCTTTGACATCATGCCGACTTTTGCTCAGTAACGGTCGAGATCAAGAATCGGCGCGTGCGCGTTAAGGGCCCGCGTGGAGTCCTCGTCAAGGCCTTCAACCACATTGACTTCGAGGTCGTCAAGACCGGCCCGAAGAAGCACCTTATTCGGGTTTGGCACGGAGTTCGCAAGCACGTTGCTTGCATCCGGACTATCAGCTCTCGCATTGAAAACATGATCACCGGTGTCACCAAGGTTGGTGTGTCAATCATTTTCGAATCAATGTTATATTGATCCATGGATCTAGGGCTACGAATACAAGATGCGCTTCGTTTACGCTCACTTCCCCATCAACGTCAACATTGTGGACGGTGGAAAAGTTGTGGAAATTCGCAACTTCGTTGGTCAGAAAGTCATTATGAAAGTTCCCATGCTCGATGGTGTTGCCGTCACCCAATCGACAGCCCAAAAGGACGAGCTGATCCTTGCTGGAAACGACATTGACAACGTTTCGCAATCAGGTGTGTAGCGATGTTGTTTTAACAACCATTTACAACTGACTTTCATCATTGGAAATGCAGCCGCCCAGATTCAACAGAACACCCGCGTCCGGAACAAGGATATCCGGAAGTTCCTTGACGGTATCTACGTCTCGGAGAAGGTATGTGTCGTTCAGTGAACGGTGCCATGTCTGAGAAGGCTTTTTCGACTTCTTCAGGGCCACATCGTCAAGGAGTAAGCTGGTGTGTGGTATTCCAGTGTTTGGGACAGTGGTAGCGGGTATGGTGCTGTTGATGACGTCGGGAATCGCCATTTGAAGCGTTTTGGTGGGGTGTGGGTGGTTGTCGGTGGTGGTGGAACGGCGTGCGCGCCACAACAGATTACGTTGAAAAAATTCCTAAAAAGGCTGAATTGGTCCAATTGGGGGCGACAGGGGTGCCCATCGTTTCAAACTGAGCTTCCGACGAGCCCAGCTTGGAAGCCCATCTGCGTGGAAGCCTACCGGTGCAATCCATTCCAGTGGCGGAGTCCAAGCAGCGTCTCGTCATGGACTCATGGCGATCCAGTTTTAGGCAGGCTCGTCATGCTCATCGGCCTTCGACCCCCTCAACGCAGGACAATGGTCTCCCACAGCCAGTCGACGCACTACCACCGTCGCCTGCGCCATCTCTTCGAACATCGTCGGAATATCAGATGCCAGGACTGCATGAAATGAGACGATCGAACAGTTCGGCGTCCCTTTTCAATCGCAGGAATGGAGAAGAACGGTCGTCTCGTTTAAACTTCGGATCTCTTTTTCGAAGCACCCGAAAGAAGGGGGGATTCGATCCTGCCTTTGATCCTGGGCGACGAGGATCCCAAAGCACTCTGCAATCCGATAAGGGAAGCGACTCCGGCTCTGTTGGATCCAGTATTTTCAGAGGTGCTGGGGGAAGTTTGCGGAGCTTTGTTGGTGGACTATCCCGGAAATTCAAACGATCCAACCGAAACCCGGACTCCCTCGAAGATGACGATCCTTCACAGCAACTGCCGCTTGCCAGTCCCGCCCGGTCTCCTTTTATTATTGGGGATTCTCCATCGTTGGACTCCCCTCCACTGGAATTAGTAGCTCCTGTTGAATCGTTCCCACCACATGGGTCTTCTCAAACCCCCAGATTTGACGTTCCGTCTCATACACTTCAAAATCAGTCCGCAGATTCGCATTATTTGGTCTATGCTACACCTCATGCACTTATCACTGCAAGCGCGCCGCCACCAATCAGTGAGGAAATTGAATCGAAGCCTCTGTTTGAGGATATTGCATCTCCACTTTCAGAGGATGCAGTGTCGAACCTGGAGCTTCGTGCTGTACCACCAGCAGCTGAGACCCTGGAAGGGCAAAAAAAATCGCTAGAAGATCCGTTGGAGCGCTCTGAGGCCATCGAAGACAGGAAAGATACCTTGCATGCACCAGAAACCGTGGCAATAATTGACGTTCCTGCCCCTGCATCGCGGAGGTACTCGAAAAAACGGGCGTCCATGCAAATCACACGTACTCCCGGCCTGCTCTCTTCATCTGAGGAATACAGACGCAAACGGCGGAGCTTTCAATTTGTTACTCTGCCGTCTGGAAGCCTGGACCGCTCCCACAACTCTGATTTCGAAGATGACGAGATTATGGCCTCAGGACAGGCGCAGTTTATTGCCAATCCACGACCCCCAATCGCGCCGCTTACCACTTTTATCAGGAATGCAACAACTCGACCAACAAAGGCAACTGCGATTCAGCAGGTAGTTCAAGCCAACGTCGCTAGCACTGCAGCGAAAGCAGGAGGACATGCCGGTAGTGCAGGACACTTGTTTTGGGTGCCTGCACACGTCCAAGCAGCCGATGAAGGAATCGTGGGAGAAGATTTTCGAGCTCGGCTTGAAGCGGCAAGGGCACGAAGGACTTCAGCGCCTCCATCCGCCATCGCCACGTCTGCAAGCACAGCGACTGAAACTGCGGACGTCGACGAATCATTGATTCCACCGACGCCAACAGACACTGTGTCAATCGAAATCCCTCCTCCCGCAGATGCATATGTCGACGACCAGCCATTTCGAAAGTCCCTTTCCCGAAACAAATCGTTCAAAGAGCGCCACATTGTTATTACCCCTGATAACATTGATGAAGTATTGAAGGAGGAAAAGCTCCCGAGCCCAGGTGGGCCAGATGTATCAGGCGAAATTTCGGACGATGCCTCCCGAAAGTCCTTGCGATTGAGGACAGTAGCGTCCCTTCGTCGACCGACTCCGCCCCCATCTGTTCCGCCTTCACCAACGCTGCGCCCACAGTTGTCGTGGGCTTCGCTGCGGCAAGATGATTCCCTCTCTCGTCCACCGACACCCCCGGCCCCGACGGATGAATTTTCCGTGACAAGCACGTCGGCCCTCTCGTCTGGAACAAATGGTGTGCTGAATTCGCATCGCAGAAGCTCGTCCCGAGTAAGGAGCCTCGCTGCGGCGAGCAACAGCAACCCAACAACACCGACTTCCACTATCGCGCCGCCACTCCCAATCCCCTCATCAGTTTCAACTATAGATGAGGCTCTAACTCTCCTGAAAGCGGACTCGGCTTCAATCAAGTCTGTTCATTTGAATGAAGTTGATGATGCAGAAACTCGCGCAGTTGTGTATGCTGCTATGGAAGCAATGGAAGCAACAGCATGGGTAGACGCTGCCCTTCTCGGTACATCGTCGGAAGTCGATGTTTCCGGATTGTATCCCGGTTCCGCATCTGAAGGAGCGGCAGGTACGCGGCGACGCAAACGACTAGCGGTTGTTGGCTCCAGTGAAGAGCTTCATGTTGAAGATGATGACAACAAAAGTGTACCACACGAACACTCGCGTAACGAAGGTCCGTCCGTCGAGGCCTCCTACGCTTCAGAATCTATGAACGACGAGACCCCAAGTCCCTACCTTTCTCTTACCACTGCGTCTGAGACGGAAGCTTGGGGTTCAGATGATGACGAGTCGTCGGTTGCCAGCAGTCTAGCGTCTGACGACGAACGAGTTGTAAGCTCCCCTGTCGCAAGTAGTGCTCAGCCAATGCCATTCCCTTCAACCGAAGCCACTTTGATGCCAGCACGCCATCCTCTTTCAAAAAGCAGCGAACTTTCAGTGATTCCTTCAATCGCGGCACTCGCGCCACCGCAGTTCACGAATTTGGAGCCAACTGATTCGCTCCACGTTGCGCATCCCTCACCTCCCTCCCCCACATCTCCTCTTGCTCTAGCCTCTCCAACATCTCCGGATCGTCAGGGCAAAAGGGTGATACCAGCGCGAAGATCATCACTATCCGCGAAGGTGAAGGACCTTGCCCCGCTAAACACACAACTGAAGTTGCCAACGGATTCGGATGATCAAGAGCTGTCGGCGCCGAAATCCAACAGTGGCACCCCGGTTACCCCGGATCTGGAAGTCGTTGAGGACAGTTACGACGTTAGAGAGGAGGAGTATTCACTCGACAACCATTCGCCTTCTATTGGGGCTGGTCAGACGGAGAAGCCATCAACTTGGACGTGGCTCTCTGGATTGATTCCAGGGAGCGGGAAAGGACGAAGGAGCCAGCAAAACAACAGTAATAGCGATGCTTTTTCGGCGCCCCTTTCCTCAGCTGGACAACCCGACTCTCCAACAGCGCCAAGCACCAAAGCACTGCCGGGAAGCAAATTTGGCATTACCCAGCGCCTTTTTGGCGGGGGCTCCTCCTCTGGTGATTCAGCATCTGGTTCCATTCTTGCGCGATCTCCGCCTCGACTGAACCCACTGACGGAAAACGCAATCGGCGACGATGACGACCAGGAAGACCAGCTGAACGGATTCCCGCGTTTTTCGTTCCAGGTCGAAAAGTCCATATACAGGATATCGCACGTTAAACTCGCGCAGGAACGGAGACCGCTCCTAGAGCAGGTTGTGATATCGAATTTGATGCTTTACATTTTGTCTGTTCACGCCGGTGAGAATCATGGCTGTTTTCAGAGCGAAAATGAGATACTTACCTCCTTTTGGCTGATTCGAAAGATGTGACGTTGAATCGACCGGGACAGCGTGGTCGAAAAAAGAAGAATAAGAAAGGCCGGAAGAAGAGTAAAAGCAAGGCAAACGTCAGCATCAGCAACAATGATGTCACTCGCAACGCTGGCAAGTCAGACCCTTCGAAGGCTGTGCCACAGGGACAGCAGAAGTTCAGCTCCGCGCCACCCTCTGTGAACACGAGCCCACCCGCATTACATCCTGGACACGCCATCGCGTCATCGTCAATGTCTTCCCCAACCCAAACTCATCCGATCTCGACATGGTCAGCTCCGACGGAGACTTCTCCTCCGCCATCTTCAAGCCAGATTGCTACGAGCGGAGCGAGGAGCGGACGGAATCTTGAACATTTTCTCGCGGTTATGGGCGACGACGCAGTTCAGGAAGCTGTTGTGGCCCCCAATCCGCAACCGGTGAAGTCATACGCAGCGGCTGCAGCGACAGCGCCTCTTGCTGGAACAACTGACTCCGGATTCCTGCGAAGACCGTTGAGCCCGAATAATAACGGGAACTCTGCCGGTAACACCAGTTCCTCCGGACAGGGAAAACGGCGGAGTGGTGGTGCGGAGAAAAAGGCACAAACGACCCTCCTTGAAACAGAGCTTCGCAAAGGTAAACGAGGCGGCAGCAATGCTGGGAGTGGGAAATTTTCGGGGCGCAGGCGAAGCAGTGTAACAGGAGGAACTGGCGGGGGCTCCAGCAATTGGGAAGGAAACGCAACCGCCGCTTCGGACTCGTTTGGAGGAGTCAGCATGGGCCGCAGTCAAAGTTATAATGCAAACCTCATGCCGATGTCGCGAACAAGTAGTGGAGATGGCGGAACAGCGTCTTCAAGCAGTGGAACTGGGTCTCGGCCGCAAGGATCATCAGCTCGAAATACAGCTCCACAAGCGGGGCGCTCAAGGAGCACGGGCGGCGCCAAAGCGACTGAGAATAGAGTCACTTCAGCTGAGGACACTGTCCCTTTGGCGATACTGCAAGGTCGGGGTCGCACCCTAAACGGGTAGCTTTCTGTTTTTCTTCTTTGTGAGCGTTGCTTCAAGCGTGGCCGATTAAGCTAAGGGAGGTCCACTGTGCCTTTCCCGCTGTCCTTCATTTCTCGTTTTGCGTCCCCATTGCTTCATTCATGGTGCATCCATCCCACCCACCCACCCCCATCACCTGCCCCAGTGCGCTGTTCCCGTAGCCGGTCCCTTTCCTGCCGTTTTCACCTTCCTTTTGAATTGGCCTTTATTGCCTTGTATGCACGAGATTTCCCTCCTCCGCTTTTTTTTTTTTTTTTTTTTTTTTTTTTTTTTCTTTTCCTTTTTGCTCTTTCCTTCAGCTCATCAAACTTTGTTTGTAATGCTTCCTCATTGTTGTGTCGCGAAGATACTGCTAGGTGTATGTTCTACATTTGGTTCTCTTTCCGCTTCAAACGCGGTCGCGGCAACCCCGACCTTGAAAGTGCCTGAACTTCCTGCGTTCCCACACAGCATAAAAGAGGCAGTATGAGAAAGAACTGGAGGAACGTGCAGTGACTTCAGGTTGTCAGGTTTTCGCCTCATGGAGGCGGTCAACTGTCAACCCAACGCGTTGATCGCACGCGGGCAGACCTTAAGCATGCTACATGCACGCTGACGCCAGGCTCAGGGTTTCCAGGCCGCGCCGGACGGTGCGAATACCTGCTGCTGCTGCACTTCGGACAAAGGATGGAACACTAAACAAGAAGTTGAACAGGGAGAACAACGCGACTGCCCAGCGCCCGCGCACCTAGGCGACTGACTACCCACCGGACGTCCATAATACCACTTCGTCTCTGCCCCAATATCCACTGCCGTGGATGCACTCCCCCCGAACATCCATATTTTCCGAGGCGGGAGATGTGCGCTCTCCTCCTTCGCACGGGACCGATCAGTCCACCGACTTTTGATTGCAAGCGCGGCGTATCCACCCGCGGTTACTAGGCTTGTCCGCAAAAGGTCAGGGTCTCAAGGAGTGTGCCCCGTTTCTTCTTTTGAATTCCCGCCGATCCAGCGTTCGAGGTGCGAACGAGGGCTGCCTGATCTAGTACCTGAGGAGAATGTAACCCTGACTGACCCCCGCCAGCGCCCTTTCAGCGTGGCACCTGCGTGTGTAGCTATCCATATGCGCTGCGCTGCACCCGACCAGGAGACCGTGCGTGCGTTAGGTGTGTTTGGTGGAGGGCAGACCGTACCAGGAGCCCTTCGCTTCTCGAGTGGAACTCACGCCAACCTGCCTGGACGACCAGGAGCTGCCTCTCCCGATTCCACCGAGGCTGCAATTGCAGGCAGCCTGCTTCACATCTGCCGTTTCCTCCACTCCGTGGTCGAGGGCAGGATGGAGATGCCGGAGCCCTTTGCTACTCGAGTGCGAATGGCCGCACGCGCCAACCTGCCCCAGCAAACCGGCGCTGCCTCTCCCGATTCCACCGAGGCTGCAATTGCAGGCCGCCTGCTCCCGTGAAGACCCTGGAGCCTATTGCTACTCGAGTGCGAATGGACGCACGCCCTTCTCGCCCCGCGTCGTGCAGTCTTCTCAGGCCCTGAGTGAGAAAGAGAACCAACCCAGTCGGTACAAGCAACGGCTTCCTGTACCAAGCTGGAGCATCCCTCTAGTCGTCGCGCTGCTTCCTCGGTCGCTTTCTTGGGTCTCTTGCTTTTTCTTCCCGCTCCGACCAGCGGTCTGGGTTGGTTTTGCATACTTCGCACACCCGCTCACGTCGCGCATCCCTTTTGCTTCCCCCGTCCTCGATAATTGGTCCTTTCGGCGTGGACTTCCAGGTGTTTGCGCTCGCCCTCACCGCGTTGGCGCAGTTTTCCTTGAGTGCTGGAGCTCCTCGTTTCATTTGCAGCTCCTCGTTCATTCCACCTCGCACGACTGTTGCTCCGATTCGCTTGCACCCACCATCTTCGGCAATCTCCGCTTTACCCCCGTGGGGGGAGTGTTTGCGGAATGCGTTTCCATGTTGCTACCTTCATGCTTCCGAACCAGGAGCCGGTCTTGCTGCGACGCTTGTTTCACGTCGATGTTTCAATGGATTGCTGACGCGTTTGATGCTCTTGCGGCCTTGTGGCTGTTTCTGGTGCACAAATAAATATTTATAAATATCCCCCGTTCCCCCCAATTTCTGAGGCTTTGTCAAGCGATACTTTTGTCATAAAGGAAACTTCAGTCAGCAGCCCCACCGGTGTCCCACATATAGCAGGAATATCACAAATGTTGGACGACCCGATGCGGGAAAAGGGCTCGACAATCTTGAGAGAGACGAATAGAAGTCGCCCACAGTCCAAAGGCCGTCAACGCAACGCCAACAGGGCTTTACGGTGAGGCTGTTTTCTCCCTCCCAACTGTCCAGAAAAACGGCAAGTGCATAATCCCCCATCCCTCCAAAGAAAGGGGGAAAAAAAACAGCGAACAGAGTGCTTCCGCACTCGCTTTTGCACAAGAAGGGAATGCAGAAGCAGGGAAAATTAGGGCCGTTCAGCGAAAAGCGGGTTCGAATACAGGCGTCATTGCGGTCGTTTCTCCCCATCCGATGCTTTCTTCCAGGCGATAGGTGACGTTGGTGCCCGTCCCATAGTGTCCGCAACGGGTTGCTCCCCTGTTGTGGCCACCGCCTGGCCCTGTTCCGCAAGACTTTTGACCTTTGCCTCGCACAAGCTGCTCAACGCGCACCGTCTTTTGCGCTGACCTGTCCCAGCTGGACGCTGCCGTGCAATCCAAAGCCTACCGTGACCGCCGCGGAGCTCGACCGGTGGTTGCAGACGGCCTAGGCATTAACTGAGGACGGCTTTGCCGTGGTGGGACCGCGAGATGGTTTGCGAGTGCGCGACGTTGCGGCCCAATGTGCACGCGCGCGAGCGGCTTCCACAGTCCGCCTTGCCACTGCAAGTTGAGTCAGTGAGAGAAACGGGGGAAAACCAAAAAAAAGAAAAAAAAAAAAAGAAAAAAGAACCCAAATTGCTGCTTTTTCGACCGAAAGTCGCTCACGCTCGAGGGGGCGAAGTCACAGCCGGAGGCGCGATGTGCGTCTCCCCGTGCGGAAAGCGAGCGATGCACGAAGAAACAAGGAGAACTTGTGTTCGGAGAAGCAATCTTTATTGTATGCTGTCAAGGGGCTGGTTACATGATCAGTCCTCCTCGCTGTCCTCATCCTGCTGATTCAACCACTCTACGAAAGGTTCCATCTGTTTTATGAACATGGCTTTGCCCTTGTTGCCCAGAGCACCCTTCTCTGACCAGTAGAGGACAGCAGCCTCCGAGATCACGTCAAGTTTGTACAGATTCGAAACAATCGTTCTGAAGTGCTTGGCATAGCGGGCATCATCGTAGCACATGGCTTGAATGTGCTGCAAGAGGGTGATTTCCGTCTTTGGCGACTTGCAAAATGGTTCGAGGGTTTTGGGCCATACCTGCCATTGAAGGGGAGGGAGAGGTCGTCGGTTCAGTTTAAAAGCAAAAGCAAAACACATCGACAAAACTTACAGCAAGTGTCTTCACAATTTGGCTCTCAAGTTGCTCAGGACGGTTGGTCCACTCCACCGACTCGAAGATGGCATCCCAGAGGAATGTTACGGTCTCTGACTCCGTCCACTTGTGCTCCGTCATTTGCGCCTTGACAAAGGTCACGGCAGTTGTCTGAGCGTTTTCGCCCTGAAGCAGTTCCAAAAGCTGCTGCTTGATCTCAGCCTTCACCAATGACGCTTGCTTCTTCTTGTAGAAGTCGACAATGGCTTTAAGACCCTCGGTCTCAAAGTGTCGAGCGAGGTATTCTTCCTGGCGCTTCTTCGGAGGGAAAAATTCCAGAAGGCGGTCGTCCAATCCACTCTTTTGGAGAGACTGGCAGAGGGAGTCAACGTTCTGCTCGTGGATGTACGTCTGAAAGACTCCAGTGAGAAATTCCAAGGATGCGCCTGCGCTTCGGATTAGCATGTTGTCCAATGAAAGCTTGGTACTTGCCATCTTTCACTAAATGGTCCTTGGTTATGTCAATCAGGGACCCCAGTCCAACCGTTTGTGTGGAGATCAGAAGGCCGACCGCAGTGCTAAGTTTGTGCGAATTATCACCAAACTTGTTGATGTACTGCAACAAATGAGCAAGCGTCTCTTCGAGCTTGCGCTGGAGATACTTAAATCGCCGAATGAGCTTGCTGCACAAACGCGCAATTTGATGTTAGCCAAAGCCAGACATCGTTTGCCACACAGATCACGCACTTGAGAATTTCCACTCGCTGTTTGATGGGGGCGATGCTATCGTCGCATGCAAAAATGCTGTAAGGGTTCAATCGGGCCCCATCATCAACTATCTGGCCACCAGGGGCTGGCAGAGACAAAAGGAATCAAATTGTGTCACCAGATCCATGTTCCACAACTCACCGACAAGACCGCCGATAAAGAAGAATTCAAACAAAGGTTCAGCATAACGCTTGTAATCGAGCTTATCGGCAGCTCCTTCGAGCACGCCCACGTATGTGTCAATGTCGCAGTCTTCGGGGATCAGAGCAAGAAGAGAGTCGCGGAAGACCTCTGGTTCATACTTTGTGACGACCTCACGCTAGATTTAATACGATTGGGTTTGCAGTCAGCGCTTGATCTTTGGATGCGAAGATAAGATCGGTACACCGTGCACTGCCACGACGACTTGGCCGCCTCTCCACAGGTTGAGAAACACCGATCGTCCTCATCATCGCCCGGCTCTCTCGTCCACGACTCACCTTTCGCGTTTTGGACTTAAAGTCCGAGGTGGTAGGGAGTGCACTTTTGGCGGATGATGGCGGCTGCTGCTGCGACTGCTGCGGCTTGGATGAAAGGGACGAGGACATACAAAGAGAAGAAGCGGGACAGCAAACGGCGAACGCGGGTGGCGACGAAGACAGAGACGGTGCGAAAAGAGAGAGACGGGCAGAAATGAATGCGGGCGGTCGAGTTTCTTCTTCTGCTCGAAGCTTCCAACAATCCCGACTTGTCAAAAAGACTCCGCCGCAATGTCCCCCTGAAGAAAGGGTCGGCGGAAGGTGGAAGGGGGGCTGGGTGCCTCGTCGAGGACGGTGGGGACGCACTCCACGCTGCCGCGCTCGGCAATGCTCGCGTGGTGGACGGTACCGCGGAGCGTGCGCCAAGCCGACTAACAGGGGGCACTGTGCAGGGCGTCTCGGTCGCGGTCATGGCGCGGTGCAAAGACAGACCCGGACGTGCAGGCACATCTGCATTGTCGGAAGGCCGTGGAGGCAGCAAGGGGTGAAAGCAGCACAACGGTCGTTGACGACCTGGTTTTGGTTGATAAATCTTGATGACAGTGTGATCGTGTTACATTATGGAGTCACGCATATAATTCGAGGCAACAAATGGATTACGTCCAACCCAAAAACTTTATACTGCACAATATGATTGGTGCCCGCACAATTGTCCCTTTTCATCACCAACGATGGAACAAAGAGTATTTAAAGGTTGTGGCTGCATTCATTCCACTGAGAATTAAAAGGCTTGCTACTTACGGATCACATTTGCTTCCAGACGCTGTTCCGACCTTCTCTGCGTCTCTTGTGTGTCTGGCAATGAAGAATGGACCTACTTACGATGGAAAATTTCATCAAAATGAAAGACGTGTCGAACCCTAAAGATCCCATAGAAAGTAATTTTGCCTTTTTCGTTCCTGACGGAATTGAAGGTACGGTCAGGAAAAGCAATGGAATTTGTTTGTTTGTTAAAACGTATCAGGATGTTGGCGCTGAACTAGGGCTGGCAAGAGATAGAGTCTAAGCTGGGAATGAAGTGGAAGCGTCAACAAAGAGGGTTCGAGTTAGATGAGCTGCAGCTTCATTCGACCTTCGCTGCACGTGATTGGTGCAAGTACGTGAGAAGAGATCGGATTATGAGGCTTGTTTATTGCATAGAGATTGCACAGCGGCGTGGTATTTATTCCCAAACGCAAACGCTATGACGTTCGTTCGTTTCAGTCGATTAGAGGGTAACTATGAGGCAGAAGGCCATTAAAGGTTGGAAGAGAAGGAAGAGAAGGTATGTTCAACGAATTAGGGGATAAAATTCAGAAGCGGACTAGGATAGTCCAACAATCCAACAACTCAAACAAGATTATCGGCAGCGCCTTTCGCCTCACTGGAGTCAGGCTCTGGTGTCAACACCAAAGCAGCCACCTTCGAAGGGTCAAACTCGCTGGCTGGCCACCCTTGCATAGTGGCACCCTTGTCGACAACGTCTCCGCTGACGATGAGCGTGTGCTCCAAGAGCGTGGCATCCGACTCGACTTGGGCCCCAGAGAGAACGCGGGACTCGGCCCGCAAGACACTGCGAGCCCCAATGCTCATGGGGTTCAAAGAAAACAGCCCCTTGCTGTTGATGTGGGCGACGACGCTGGCGACGTCGACGCACACGTCGTCGCCAAGACGCACGAGGTCAGGCTCCGTCATCATCGGGTCGCTTCCGGTCGGGTACAGGCAGACGCGCTTTCCGATTCTGCAGCCGAGTGCGCGGAAGTAGAGAACCAGGAAGATGCTCCCGCGCAGCAGCTGGAGCGGCTCAATCCGCAGCTGGATCAGGGACAGGTACACCTGCCACCGCTGGCAGTACGACGACTTGTCCCAGTCGTGGCTGCCGTCCTTGCGACGTCCAAAGAGCGCCCACTTCGCTGTAATGTCCAACGCCGTCGTGAAGATTGTGATGCCAAGGAACGCCACCATCACTGACCCAACAAAGTACATAATGGCAAGACCCGTAGGGTCGGGGATTGGCGTGGTGTGGTCAGAACGGAACCAGCTGTAGAATGCGGAGCGGTACTCGTACGCGGCGACAATCACCCCGATAACGGCCGGGGTCGTCCGAAGCATCGCGGCCGTCGCCTGGAGGAAAACATTGTACAGCACCAGTGCCCACAGTGGGTACACAAAGAAGCTGGCCTTGCGTTGGTAGAACGCACGACCAAACGGCTTGAGCGTGTCTGCTGCTGCCTCGTCCGGCGTTCCCTCTGTCCACAGCACCGCCCCGCCGCCCTGGGACCCCAGCCAGACCGAGCCGTCCGGGTAAGTCGTATCCGCACGTGCCAGACTGCCGCTGCCGAGGACCGCGTTGCGGCCGACGACCGCTCCGCCAAGAAGGACGCAGCGGTCTGCCACCATCGCTCCAGACTGGACCTGGATACGCTTGGATCCTTCCGTGCTTGTGAAGATAAAGTCCGAACGCGAACCAAACACAACGTCGTCGCCAATTTCCAGGAGGTCAAACTCGTAGAAGGCCATTGGGGTTCCTGGCCAGTAGATCCGCTTGCCAATCTTGGCGCCGAGGAGCCGGTAGATCATACTGATGATGCCATAGTGACGACCGACGAGGTGGTATACTCCGCAGAGCTCTCCGTCACCAAGAAGCTGGTCCATGATCCATCGTTTGATCAAGAGTGACGGTCGTGGCTCGGTGCACGGTCCCGGTTGAAACTTGCCAATCATATACTGCTTGAGGAGGATCGCGGCAAATAGTTTCAAAAACGGCGATATGGTGTGCTTGACGGCCATGGCGAGCATGTGATAAGCGACACGGAAGTCGGCGGCAAAGTATACAATGATGTGGCCCATTCTGCTCAAGTTCAAGTCGCCATAGTCAAAGGGCAGGGATGCCATGCGGTAAATGACAGCGAGCCACGGAAGGTACGAGAAGAAAGTCACCAAGGCAATGATTGGGAAGCCGATGAACGCCTTTGCGAAAAAGTGAGGCTCTGGGAGCGTCGTTCTACAGTATGGCGCAAACTCGTGATGAGCGTCCTGAGTCTCGTATGAGGAGCTCAAGGGCGGGAGAACTGTTCCACTTGGGACACGATGGCCCGGTGCGACCACACACTTGGCGTTCAGGACAGAGTCTTTTGCTATTACGATCGGTTTCAACACCATATACCCTGTCTCCATGGTGAAAGGTCGCATGCGGGTCGCATCTAGAGCGCACCTTCTTCAATGGTGATAAGGGTCGAATTCGCCCAGCTTGGTCGCGCTGTCGATGTGCACATTCTCGCCAATGTTGGCACCCATCAGACGGGCGTGAAGGCGCAACATGGTCGAGTTCACTCCAAAAAAGCCGCGGGCCGAACACGTAATAGATTTGGTCAACCAGCCACCAGCGGAGGTAGTATGAACCCCACAGGGGGAACCGGCCTGCGCGGTATCGCCCAATAATTATCCATTTCGACAGGATGGGGAGGAACGGCAGCACAATCCAGAGCATCGTGATTGTTATCGTTAAAGCGAGAATGAGCAAGGCGCAACGGAGCACAGGGCCTTCCAACGCAATGTCCTCCGCCGCTTCGTTCCATTTCCGAGCAGCATGTTCGACAAGAGTTAAAACATACGCGAACGACAACCATGTGGCACAGGTGCGAAGCGGTCGGATGATTGTGAGCGGCAGGAGCTGGACGATCAACGTGAATATGCCAACGGGTGACATGGAGGCAACTGCCACGGGCTCTTGTTCTCCGTCCGACCCTCCGACGGTTTCCGAGGGTGAATCAGTCCTCTGAGATCCACCTGTGACACGATAAACTTCCGCCAGCAACGAGCGCGGCGTGCGGAAACTGAATATGGCCATCGACGGCAAGCTTGCTCCAAATATTTTCCTGTGTTTCAGTTACGCAGAGAACAACCATCAGCAAGCGATCCTTCTCAAACGCAGGAGCACTAAAACATGGCACTCACCGTATTCTCGAAACCACAAACCCAGCCTTCAACGAGCTCCCACCAAGCGCGAAAAAGTCGTCGCTCGCCTCGGGCAGCGACTCCAACCCCAGCGCCTCCTGGAAGATCTCTGCCAGCTTCTTCTCGTCGCCGGTCAGCAGCTCGCGAGTGTTTGCCGCCGCGACTTTCAGCGCCGCAAAGTCCGGAATTCGCTTCTCGTCGCGCGGGATCACTCCGAGAGGTACAAACTTTGTTGGCACCAGGTAGTCGTGGATGTTGCCGACCAGCAATGAGCGGATCGCGTCGGGGCTGACCACGCTCTCGGGTTTGCACGCGAAGCAGAGGATGAAGTGTTTCTCGTGGACAAAGGTGACCTGGTCCACGATGTCGGGGCATCTTTTCCAGCGCCATTCGAAGGTTGTCAGGAGCGGTGTTTACAGGCTGGCATGGGATGGGCTCAGACAGAGGAGTCGTTCGCAGCGGGCAGGCCGCTTCAAAGAGTCGGTCAAAGAGCGGTGTGCTGTCTTCCTGCTCGGCGAGGTTGAGCCGCTTCGCCAAGTTGATCCGGAGCGGTTTGTTGTTCAGGTTCTTGGGGATGTCGTCCATGTACACGATGACTTGCGGCCATTTCGATGGGTGGAGACTTGCCGCAACAAACCTGGTGGGAGTAACGGTGAGCAAGGGGTCTCAAGTCAACAACTGTACCTCTGAATCTCTTGCAGGCCAACGCGCTGGGAGGGTACCACGGGGACAATCACAATGCCGACCGTCTCTTGCAGCGTTTTGTGGGGCACGACAAAGGCGATAACGTCCTTCACGGATGCGTGTGCACGAACAGCGTCTTCAATTTCCACGGGGGAGATGATCTCTCCTCCGCGATTGATGACTTCCTTCGAGCGTCCCGTGATGAACAAATATCCGTCCTCGTCCAAGTATCCCAAATCGCCGGTGTCAAAGAAGCCGTCGCTGTTGAAAGAAGACTCTGTGGCTTTTAGATCCCCGTCGTATCCATCAAAGAGCGGTGGGCCTCGAACTGAAACATGACCGATGACGTGCGGCCTTGCAAGTTCGCCATTGTTGTAAATTGCGATTTCAACTCCTGTTGCCGCGGTTTAAGTTTCGGCCGCGAGAGCCAGAATTTCATCTCTGAAAAAACTTACCCGTGCTGATTCCGCTGGTTCCCGGCCGCTCCAACTTATAGTCCAGCGGCGGCGTCGCAATGGGCATGCACTCAGTCATGCCGTAACTCGGGAGCACGGTGGCCCCGGCGAAAAACTCGCGGAGTTCCACCGCCAAACTCGGTGCGAGACCTCCGCCCGCGTTGCTGATCAAGCGGATGCCACTCGGCTCTGCCATCGACGGCCCGTACCGCCGGCGGCCCTCATCCAGAATTCCCATGTGCATGGTGGGCACGGCGTAATACCACGTCGGTGGCTTGGACGTTCCAGTCACGTCGTCGCGGGCCGCCTCGACAATGTCCCAGAACGCGATGGGGTCAAAGCCAGAAGTGACGATGACGCCGCCGCCGGCCAAGAGCGGGGCGAGCATGTTGCGGACGATTCCGCCGACGTGGTAGAGCGGCATCATGTTGAGGCAGGCGTCTGACTCGGTGAGACCCCAAGACTTGGCGACTTGGGAGGACCCGAGGATCAAAGTGTTGAGCTTGTAGCCGACAGTCTTCTTTTTCCCAGAGGTTCCGCTTGTCCGGAGAACGAGTGCCTCTGACGACAGGTCGTGAGGTGCGCCCTCACATGGCTCATCCGAGTCCGGAACGACAGGAATGATGGCGTCACCTGAGCTGCTGGAGTGGAGGGGCTTGACGCTGAACAGACCGATCACGGAAAGGTCCGGGACGAGCACCATGACAATGATGCCACGCTGAGCGAGCGCCGCTCCGACAGTCGCAGAGTTCTCCTGACCCACGATGACCACTCGCACATGAAGCGAGTCGAGCTCCTCAATGACCTCGTCGGCGGTCATGTGGCCGTTGATGGGGACGGCGCTCGCGCAGTTCATGATGGTCATGAGGAGCACGACCATCTCGGGGCAGTCAGGGAGAACAATGCCCACGCGTCGGCGGTCTGGTCGGTCCCAAAACATTGCACTGGAGCTGACGTCGATTCCCATGGCGGCGGCGGCGTTTCGCAGAGACTGCTCGAGGTCAAATGATGTGACAAAGCGGTGCAAGGCGGCGTGTGTGAGCGGGAGCCTTCCGCATCCGTTGTTTTTCGCCATGACGGCAGGTGCGTCGCTCTGCGCGTGAAGAAGCCTCGCAAGGGTTGGCCGGCATCCTGCGCGAAGCGCTCAGTCTTCTGGGAGAGATCGTCTCGCCTGTACGAGTCGGAGATGCTGTCGTCAACGTCGCTCGCAGAGTCCGTATCATGTCCGAGCGAGAATTTCACGGCACGATCAGGGTTCAACTCGACGTCGACCGCAGTTTCGTTGGAGAGCGTGAACGCTGCAGAGCTGTTGCGAGCGCGGGCGATGCCGAACGGATCTTTGCCAGAATTCGTTCGCGCAAAGAGCGAGGGGACTGGAGAGAGTTTTGCCAGCTGCGCCCGGAACAAGGTGTGGAAGGCTGATTTTTCTGTGGGGTCCGCGGTTGTGCGCCGCGAACGTGCAAAGAGGAAAAACCGGTCTCTTGTTGTTGTTGTTGCTGCTGCCGTCTTCCGCCCGAGAAGACCGTCGGCCGATGCAGAAAAAAGTGAGAGCCAAGAGGACGTACGCGAGGACGGGCATGGCAACGAGCAGCAGGAGTCTCCAGTTGATTTGCGGAGAAGGCAGCCTACTGCCGCCATTTCGCCCACAGTGCTGGGCTGAGCCCGTGCAGTCCATGATGAGGTCGTCAAGATTGTTCATAATTTACTACCGAATGTTGAAGGTGAAGAAGCGATGGCGCGGCGCGAGCCGAAGATAGTCTGGAAACACGTATGATAAGCTGTTTCGGTTTGAGGGGTTGGGGTGTTTCGGGTTTGTGCTGTCTTCGGCTCTCTCTCTCTCTCTCTCTCTCTCTCTCTCTCTCTCTCTCTCTCTCGCTCTCGCTCTCCGTCTCTGCCTGTCTTCATGGGGGCGGGGGATCCCGTAGCCGGACTCACACACACACACAACACACACACACACTCACACTCACCGCGCTGCTGCTTGCGAAGTGCCAGGGCGTTCTTCTTCTTCTTCTTCTTGTCTTCTTGCCGCAGTGAGTTGGCTTGTTTGGTTGTGGGCGATCGCCCCATCGAGTTCCGCTGGATTTATACTCTCACTGGAGAGGAAGTTGTGCTTTTCTGTTTCTGAAGTTTCCTTCAATTTTTCTTCTTTCTTTTTTTTCTTTTTTTTTGTTTTGCGGATATTTGCGCGATTAGGTTGCCGAAGAGGGGGGACGAAGGGGGCGAGAGAGAGAGAGAGCGAGAGAGAGACAAGGAAGACCATAAGCAGCAGCAGGCCGCCGCCCTGTATTGCGCGATAAACCAACCATCGATAATTTCTCCTTTTTCGGAAGGAAGGCGAGCACACACACACGGTCGCGATAATAATGGGCGCCGCCTCGCGCTGCTGGCCCGATACGGGAGTCCGGGCCAGGGCCGTCCGGCCGTTGCCTATGCATAGAATGTTCTCTTCAGCCTTCGCTGCACGTGAAAGTCCCGTCGCTCCGGAAGAAGACGAGAGCGGCGCGTCCCACGCTTGGACGGCAAGCGACAGACTGGCGTCTGTCGAAATATGGATGAGAGACAGGCACACTGACAGACAGACAGTAGTCCCCTCCTCTTCGGTCCTCCGGCCATCCCCGCCCGGCTCGGGGCAGCGCTCCGCTGCTCCCGAATGGTTCTCTCCTTTTCTGTAATAACCCTCAACGACCTTCGTTTATCGCCCCGCCTCCGGGATTGGGCGAAAAAGCAAAGGTCTGCTGGTCGCCCACTCGACGAAATCGGGTTCTGGCATTTTCAGTTGCTCCCGAGCTCGGCAAGATCCTATTGGGCGGGTATTTGCAATGAGCAGCGCGCCATTTTCGGAGGCCAAGTGGGGTTTTCTCTCGATGCTACCGTCTGTCTGTGGAAGAAACGCGCAAACTGGCGAAAATGCCTCTCGCTGACAGAGACCAGCCTTTGCGGCTACAATGTCCAACCCAACCAAGCATTTCTTTTTTGAACACTTTGGAGGGTTTTGGGCAGCTCCCCAAACCCATTCGAACATGGGGCTATCCAAAATATTACGAGAATGATGCACGCACACAGACCTATTGGGGATGTCGAGGTCTAGGCTCACTTGCCGCTGCTGCTGCTGCTGCTGCTGCGGGTGCTGCTTCAAGTTGGACGCTCCGGCTGGTTCGTCTGCTGCCCTGCTGGGCCTGCCTGCTTCTTTTTTTTCTTTTTTTTTTTTTTGTCGGTGTGTGGCAAAATCCCCTCAGTGATCGCCAAAACCAGGAACGTTCCCCTCATCATGGAAGAAATTGTAACCCTTCAGACAGACAGACAGACAGACAAAGAACGCGAAATATAATATTAGGGCCGGAGGCGCACGGAACTCATTGCTGCTTGTTATTTTTGGTGCTTACTCCGTCGCGAACTGGAACATTAGAACGTTGTCTGACCGACCGGGTTGGGGACAATTATTGTTACCAACTTGCAACTAACATGAAAAACCAAAGTTCCTTTCCACATCAAAATAATTAGAGTGTAGCAAAACCAATGAAACGGACAGAAAAAGCGAAAACATGAATGCAAGTTAGAGTTACGGCTGGCTTGCCTGACGCTCCTCCGCTGCCCTGCTTCTGCTGCTGCTTCTGCGGCTTCTGCTGCTTCGCAACGACGACCCTGCCCGTGCCAAACTCGTCCGCCACCAACCTCTAAATCGCTTCAATGCGACCGATCTCGCATTCCAACCTTTCCCCCGCTCGGTTACCCTCAGATCCTTGATTCGTTCCAATCCAGCCTGGCTAGCACCTTCCGTCTGACCCTCTCCTCGTTCACTTTCACTAAAGGTCACAAATTGTGGCGGTTAGAGTGAATCCAAATCAGAGACTAACCCTTGTTTGGGAGGACAGGTGAAAAAAGCGCCTGCTACTGAGCACCGTCCAGGCAACGAGGTACGAACTTCGCAAAAGTACGAGAAGATCGGCACTACTTTTCCCGACTTCCTCCTGGTTATTCTATGTAGAGTTAATTGAACGGTATAGCATGTACTGCAGCACAAAAACGTTCGAGAGTCGGACCGGGGCCGCATTTTTATTCGCGAAAAATATTGACTGATTTTGGTCCTTTTGCCAATCAAAAGCTACCATGAATGCAAACATAGCTTCGGCCAGATAGCAATGCGAGCAATAGCAGGCACATGAGAGAGCGCACAAATTCAACCACGAATGAACAAACCGGCTTATTTAGTGAGTGCCATCCCTTTCTGTTGATTAATCACTATCTAATTGCAATAGAGCTCTCAGGTCAGCTTGATCTCGCTGCAGACAGAATACACGGACAATTCATCACGTTAAGTGGTTCTAAAGGGGCAAATCGAGATCTGGAAAGTAATTTTCGGTCTGGAACGCTGTCGGACCGGCCACTGGTGCCCAGCCGGATTGCTACGCAAGAGTCTGCAATTTACAGCAGGTGATCTCCGAGGACAGCGCGATGTACGAGGAGGCCGCTGCTCCAACGCGTTGTTGTCGCTGCACACTCCGCCACTGATCGTGATGGGCAGGCACACACTGGACAGCATCATTTGCATCAATGCAACTGCAGCGCAGGTCGACGTAATTCTTCCATCCTCATAACCCAACAGCAAAGGCAGTCGCCAGCAGCCGGCGCGCAACCACCGGCAGCATCGTCGATTCGGGTGGCAGCCGCAGCCGGCAGCTCAGTGTGGGCTGCACTGTGGGGTTGGTCGGAGTTGGCAGCCCAGCACCAGCAGTTGGTGTGGCAGCTTTGTTGCGCTATTTTTGTTCATGATGATCAAGCCGGGCGCAGGCGGCGGTGATGGAAGCTGGAGCACGAGCGTGATCGGTGGCCGAGCCACATCAGGCGCAGCTGCGGCTGTGGCAACGGAGCTCGCGCGCCTGCAAGAGCACGCAATAGGAGTCGCCGCAGCCGATAGTAGTGGCCATTCCAACATTCAGTGAACTATCCTTTCCTCAGTTTGTCGTTCATCATTCTTCGTTACAATGCCTATTGCTGCTCAGTTAGTTTGCTACTAGTCTTTTTCCGACAACGAGTGTATCGCTATGGCCATTCCTTTCCAACGCTGCATTAAACCTCTTCTTCGAACAATAAAAGTAGCATCGGTTGAACCTGCGCGTCCCCTCCACCAGTCAAGGCAGGCCAAATCCTCCTTTTGCCCATGTCTCACCTGGAACGCAGAGTCGCCGACACGGTCACCAAAGGAGGAGTAGGAGGGAAGCCTGCCGGCGTGCAAAGGTGCGGTCCTGGAACGAGCTCAGCGAGTCAGCAGGCACATCGCAGCTGTCGATACCAACGCGGTCTTGCACACATTCGACCAAATCAACTGGCAGATCGCTCATCCATTGCGCGCTGGAGACTATCAAAGACTAGCATGTTTTTCATCGAATAGTCGGACCCCTGGGTTTGGGTCCCTTGCGCCTGCACTGGCCCGGGTCACCCGAGGGTCCTCCCCTCATTGGTGTCAGGACCTGAAAATGGCGGGTTTGGGACTTGATGTTGGGCCACATGCAGTAGGTAGCACCCCAAAAGTGCATTTTCCTAATGCAACTTAGAAAAATGCACCGGCGGGACCCGCACCCCAAAAATGCATTTTCTTCAATCGAGCCCCTTGGGCCTTTTGCTATTTTTGGCGATGCACGCTGAGCCCCAGGAGAGACTGGCGGCTGGGGCTGTGACTGCGAGCGAGAGAGAGAGAGAGAAAGAGAGAGAGAGATAGAGAGAGAGAGAGAGAGAGAGAGAGAGAGAGAGAGAGAGAGAGCGAGAGAGAGAGCGAGAGAGAGAGAGAGAGAGAAAGATCCAGCATCCATTCAGGCACGATCTTTCCCCAAAACGCGTCTTTGTTCGTAAATAGAGACACAAACAGCAAAGCCTCAACCCATTAATTGTTGGAGAGCAACCGTTCTTCCCACCCTGCTTCACGTCTGCTTTTCTCCCCTTTTCCGCTCATGAGTGCCCCCGCCGCCGCCGCCCAAAGTTGAACGAGCCACGACGGCGCACCACTAGGCCAAAAAGGACGGAAGTCAGTCCACTGTCGGACGTGTCCCAGGTTTCCTCGGCTTCCCCGGCGTCTCCGGCGTCGGCGCCGGCGCCGCGCAAGTCCCTCGCCCACCCCATAACCCAGATTCATCATCGGGCGCACGTGGGCCACGAATCGCGGTTGCTGCCTCACCTTTGCCGGCATCTGGTACGTCAGTCAACCTGCTGCACCACTTCCCCGCTGAAGTTTCCTCCCTCCCCGGCTTCCCCGAACGCATCGACAGCTCGGTCTCGATAATGGCCAAGGGTGCTACCGTATTTGTCGTCGACGGCACCGTCCGTACGTTGACCGGCGACCTTCGCCTACGGCCTTGTTTGTGGGTTCTGGATTCGCGGATCGTTGACTTTGGGTTCATCGTTCTTTTCGTTTGGTCGTATGATGCTGTCGGCGTTGCTCTATGATAGTAATTCGTCCCGAGTACTTTTTGCATACTCCACTGGTGAGCACTGCTCCTTCAACGTCGATTGAGATCGATGTGGGGCACATTTCGTGAATCGTCTGGAAAATGAGGTGTCTGCGTCATTTGACAGCAGCAATCAGCACCAGCAGTCACCCCTCCAGCCAGCAACAGCCACGGCGTCACTTGGCCCGATGTGCTCCAAGCAGCACCAGCAGTCAATGGAATCGTCTCCGCGGACCGAGTCAGGCGACAGCGCCTCCTACTCCTCCTTCGTCTCCTCCTCCCTCTCCTTCTCGACTCGCGTCCCGACGAAGCTTCGCTCTCCCGACTGGACTTGTCCCACCCCCAAGTCCTCGCCGCGTTCGTCGCAGCGGTATCGGCGGCCGGTGCTGGCACAAACGGCGCAGCCCCCGGAGCCACTCCTACCGCAATTCGAAGTCCCGAGCCTGGAGCCGCCCGCCTTTGACGGCTCGTGCATGAAGCTCGGTCCGCTCAAGCGCCAAAGGTTCGTCAGGCGAGTACCTCTCCCGATGCCGACGGGGCCTCCGCCGTGTACTACAAGCACGCGACCTACGTTGCGTGGGTCCGCGTGGGGCTTTCAGGCCTGGCTTCCCTCGTCTGGCGAAGTCTTCCGGCATGAGCTGGGCCGATTATCAAAGTGGATCAAGGCGAGCTTCTAGGGTTTGGACTGCGACGACGAGACGAATTGGGAATTGGCGCCGCCCGACTTTACGCTACGCATTTCGCCGCTCTCCCCGTACGACAGAGCGTGCTACCGGGAAAACGGATGGTGTACCTTTTGCCGTGCGAGGGATCATACAATCGACTGGTGCACTCGTCCAACCAAGAAACCGCGTCTATATTTAAACAACTGGCATTCGCCAGCCAAGCCGAAGCTGGCTCCACATTTGAAGAGTGTGGCAATAATCGCTTCGACCTAACACGTGACGCGTCTGCGGCCGTCAACCCGTGTTTTCAATGTGGTGGATTCCTGCTGTGCCACCTCTCTCGCAACCCAAATGTCAGTACGAAGTTTCAGTTTTCACAGATTGCTTGAAACTCAGGTATTGTATGTATATCTTGTAAGTTGGGTCATGGTTTCATTCGTTCAAATAAGTTCGGCACATGTTACAGGAATAGCCCAAAACTTTGCCATCCCAAGTTTGAAGCAACTTGGAAGCGGGTTGGTTTGACGATGTTTTGATGTGAAAAACAAGTTGGCTCAAAGTAAATACTTTCAAAGTTATTTCAAGGTTTCCCCACAGCCCGAGGCGCGTTTGTCCCAGCACCTGTCTGCCATATTTGTGCAACGAATGAAGTGAAGTCATACAACAAAAATCGAAACAGTTACAGTTTCGTTCATTCACCTCAAATAACTTCAGCATATGTCAAATAAAAGAAGTGAACCTCACAGATGGAATGCAGGCAAATGGCCGGCGTTATTGTCGTGTGAGAAGCGGCCACAAAAGCAAGTTAAGTTGCCCAGTCTTGCTGTCAGGCCGAGATGGGCGTTTGACATGGATTCGGTGGATGTGAGATTACTATCATTTCGGGAGTCAAACGGGGTGGTGAAAACGAAAAGAAAAAAATTAAAAAATTAAAAAGGGTTCGGTTATTGAACTCTTCCCCCCCCCAAAATAATAATAAACAACCACAACCAAAGAATGATCGGAGCTTCAAATCCCCGCCGCCACAACTGCCGCACCAGCAGCACCCCCGCAACCATCGTCCGCCACAGCCCACTCCCGCCCGTCGACGTCGCCCCGCCCGCCCACTTCCACGCCCTCGCCGTCCCCGCCGGGATGGCTTCCGCGCACTCCGCCGCCCGCGTCACTTCGCCCCGCCCCTCGAAGCAGCGGCTACGGCGCCATGGCCCCGTGGTCCGTGCCGCGAAGCACTACCAGCGTCCGGTCGCGTGGAGGCGGCAAGGCTCGCGGCGCTTCGACTACGGCGCCGACGGCGGCGGCGGTGGCTCGCCGCGCAAAGAGACCCGAGTTTGATACCACCGTCCACGACCTGGGTGCCCTGCGGCTCTCGCCGATGGAGCAGGTTACTACCGCCCACCCCCTCTTCAGCTTTTTTACTTCGTTCTCCACCTTGCATGGCTTGCTTGGGCTGTGCATTGGTTTTGCAAGTCGTCCCTTCCTACCGCCCCGTATCTGACCAAACAACACACACACACACACACACACACACACACACCAGAGACTGAAACGCGAGAACTGGGTGCGCTACTCGCTCGCGCATCGACCCGGCCGGGACGGGGGCGGGGACAGCGACGGGCGCGGTCGGCCAACGGCAGCCTCGGCGACGAGGGCTCTGACGCAGGGGATGTGCCGGCGGCGGCCACGCGATCGGGCATCATGCGCGGACGAGCGCGTGCACGGTCGGCGTCGCCGCAACGGTTGAGTGCGAAATGTGAGCGGCGAAACACTTTCTTACCCCTTGCCGACCCCGTGCTTGGTGACCCCCCCCCTCAACACCCTTTTTCATAAACAAAAAAAAAAAAAAAAAACGCAGACGGCCGCACACGATTCGATGAGGACAACGCCGCCGAGCCGAAAACACCATCCGCGCAACCTCCCGCCCACCACGTCGACTTTGACGAAGAGTTGTCGCGCTGGGCCGCAAAGGCCGGAAAAGCTGGCGGTGGTCACGGTCGCCGCGCGGGGGCCGCCTCGGCCGCCACGATCGGCCGCTCCGGCGGCCGCGGGGAGCCGGCGCGCCAGCGGTCCGGCCGGGCATCGGGGACCGTTTCCTCGTCGTCGACGACGCCGCCGTCGTCGTTGCCTGCGGCGGCCCAGCTGCAAAAGCTTGCTCCATCGCTCC
>JAIVFJ010000340.1:0-61409 GCA_025765615.1 Zopfochytrium polystomum | reverse complement strand
GCACTGCTGCTTAACGATTCCAGATCATCATTGTCTCAGGCTATTGGATAGGAGATCTCCACGACGATTACAAGACGGATCGAAAAAGAAGAATCGATCTAGTAAGATTTTACTTCTAAAAAGTTTACATTCTTTTTACTTCTAAAAAGTTTACATTCTATATGGCGTTAGAACTCCAAAGCGGCGCGATGGACAACCTGATCCAGCTTGTATTCATGACCAAGTTGCTTCGATAAAACACGAAACCCCCATTAATCAATCAAGTAGATAGCCTTTTATAACACAAATGGATTGCGATCGGACAAACTGATCCAGCTTATATGTACAACGAAGTTGAAATTCCCCCAGAAAACATTGATCAACCTGGTAAGATGATAGTTTATTTTAAGTTGTATTCTCACGCTTCTTAGCACACGAACCCACGAGTGGATTGCGATCGGAGAAAAACGATCCAGCTGACATTCGTGACGAAGCTACTTTTCTCAAGTGGATAGAAGTCGAGAACACATTGATCCCACTCGCTTGCTAGTACTGAATGTATTATTCGTTCTAACACAACTTCATCATATGTTTGAATTCTAACTCCACTTTAAACTCATCCTTATTTCCCGTTTGCAACTCTCCTTTCCGTTTCTCCAAACTTCTCTTTGTTCTTCCATTTTTGTATGTTTGATTGTCTCCAGAATTCAAGACTATATAGTTCCTGTTTTTATTTGTTTCTTCATACCTATTCCTTTATTTTTTTGAACTCACTTTCTACTTGCAATCTTCTATTTCTTTCATTGTCTATTGTGTTTGTTGGTATAATGTTTGTATAATTCTGTAATTAATTTATAACCACTTTGAAAATTCTGCATTATTTATAATGGAACACTCCATCCACTGTTATTAAGATCAAGTCATCTTCACCAACCTACAGCATCATCTCATTTCCATTTATATTTTGTATATTTCTTTTTATTAAATAATGGATCTCATATGTTCCAGATATTTTGAGATCATCCCCATTGTATGTTTTTTTTATTATTTCTTCCATATCTGTTAATATTCTTAATATTTTCATTTTATTTACATTAACTTTGCTCTCCAATTTTAATATTTTTGCTAGTGACGCCGTTCCCAAAAAGTGACGCTTTTTCTAAAAAAGTGACGCTGATTGCCAAAAAAGTGACGCTTTTTGTTACAGCAATGCACCGAGAACGTTGCATTTTCGAAGAAGAACAAAAAAGAAATGAAAGTGAATTCAAATTGACATCAAACTGAGCACGAAGCTGAGAAGTGGTTCAAGTGAAGGTTCAAACAGAATTGGTTTGGTCGGCGTTGGCCATATGCCCCGTCGCCAACGGTCTCCTGAGTGCGCTCTTGAGGTCACTCATGTCACCCGCTTCAAGAAAACAGCAAAAATCGTTAACTGCGAACATGGAGACTGATCAGCTGGAAGACCTCAAGCGCACTCTTGCAGATGCGTTCTCAGTGAATGTCGAAAACAATCCGCGAGTTACAGTATCGCGGTCCCTACACTAAGACGACTGAACTAAGCCCACTTCTGTCAGACATTCATATGGAGGACTTTAAGAACGCCTTCTCCTCCACCACTTCTAAGAAGCCTTGGTTCATCACCTTCAGTACAATCCCAAAGACTTCGATCCCTATGGCGACTTCGAAATCTAAAAAAAAGGTTCAAACAACAGCGAGCCTATCGGTGATCAACTTGAATGGACACATTGAGAGAAAGAGAACATAAACGACGAGCGACTTTCAGATGGAGATAAGATTAAGCAATACGAGGAGGAGTTGAAAAGGGCTGTGAGCTCTATTTGTCTGATTCGCAAAGCGACTTTTGCCTAACTGCATTTCCCTTTCATCACAGTTATCAATCTCCCACAGAGAGTGATAGGCTTGTTTGGAGAACCAAGGAGGGAGAATTCGAGATCACTAAAGTAATGCTGGGGATCTGGGCTCGTTACATCGTGAGTAGCAAACATTTTGTGATCATAATATGGGTAGCTGACCAGTCGATAACAGCACTTGAACATGCACGGCACTACGCTATTGTCGCCCCCCAATACTCGGCAGTTTTCTTTAGATAACCTGAAAAAAGTGAAGAAGCAACCGTTGAATGATAGTAACTCGAATCAAGGTCTTGCCGATGCTGTGAAGGAGCTGGCAGCGCAACTCTTATTGAGGCCAGCAAACACTATTGCATTATCCGCACCTGAACACTCTTTAAAAACTATCCCCGTGGCAAGTACTCCCCCAAGTGAGCCCAGCTCTTCGTTCCCGGACTCCGTTTCAGGCCAGCAGATCGGAATTGAGGACCCTTATTCGCAAATGCGTTAGTCCAGATCATTTTGAATGGATTTTCGGTATTTGCAAGGAAGAGTGCATCACTGTCGAAACGCTTGAAGACAGCCTTGCAGCAGAACTAGTTGCAGTTTAAGATTCCTCTGGGGTATGCCAAAAAAATGCTGAAGGAAGCTATGAAGAAATAAAGGCTCATTTATTCAACCAAAATAACCAGCGTGTCGTATGAATCCTGTTGCTTTTATAGCTGTTACAGTGCGGGATACTAAATGGATGAGATCATGGCGATCAAAGGCGTCGGCAAGTTCGTCCTCGAGGCGCCGGAATTCAGCTTTGATCACTGAAAATTGCCTCCTCTATTGGATTGAGGAATGGGCAATATGGTGGAACAAAAAGAAGCCTTACTCCGTGGAGATCGCACGCCACGGCAATACGAGGATCATGATGGATGCGAGCATTGTCTAGAATAAGGTTCTCGCCTTCAACCATCTCAGGAAGAAGAACATTGCAGATAAAGTCGTCGAAGATGTCGCCGTCAGCTGCTCCATCAATTGTACACGTGGCCCTGATGCCGTTGGAGCACATTGCTGCCAATAACGTTGTGCTTTCCCCCCGTATTCCTGTTTGGTTGACTTGGGCACGGAAACCTCGACCAGAGTAGCCGTATTGGCGACAGAATGACTTATCATCAATCCTGGTTTCATCCACAAAGACAGTCTCGTGTGGGTCAATGTCGATCATCAATTCCTCAAATGCAGCGAATGCTTCTTGTGATCGCTGCAAGAAACGAACAGAAAGCTGAGAAACATCAGTGCATTCGGATTGCTTGTGTGGGTATGCAACGCAAGGTACAAGCAAATTGCTCGGACGGCACAGAGAAACGGAGAGAGCGCGTCAACCCCTCCGTTCTTGTGGATTGTAATCCGATAGCCGGTGCGCACACGATCCTCCTTTGCTTCCCACAAGTCGAGATCTATCTTCGCAGGGAATCGATCCACATCACACTCTACAAGACCGCGATCCACATCGAACTCAAACTTCAAATCACACAGTCGAATCATCGCCGTTTCTTTCGATCGGAGACCAAGAGTTTGCTTCAGGAGCAGGAAAACCCAGTCGCGAAACGAAGTGAAGGTGTTTATGTGCGTGAAAACAGTAAATAGCCGGAGGTAATTGCCAACAATATCCATCACCGACGCTGATTGTTTCTTATACTTATACTCGTGCGTGAATTTGTACTTGAGTGTCTCCACAGTCTGCGTGACCCGTGTCGTCTTCATGGGTTTCCCCGACACTGGAGGCCGTTGCCGTTTGGATCGCGCTCGTACTTGCCCTCTGAGTGGCTGCAGCGGCTGTGAATCATGTTGAAAGCCGCAACAGTCGCCTGCAGCGAATTTTTCCCAAGCCCCAAACAAGGCGTTCCCTTTGCTTGTTGTATGCCTGCCCCCATTTGGTCGTCGGCACGGAGAAATAAGTAGTCTAAAATGAATGGGTGAGTAAGAACTGAGATAAGACTCGATGGAACTCACAAAAATAAGTGGATATCTCAGCGGGCATGTAAGGACGCTTCGTGATATCAGGCAGTACGTCGGCGGGGATGCTGTCGTACTTGTACTCGTCACCTTCTTTCGCAGGGGGATACCGCTTTGAGTACTCATCCAACCAGAAAGTTTCGAACGCACGGATCCGACGAATATACTAGAGAAAGGCACGTTAGAAAGGCACGTAAGTTGAGCATAAATGAAGGAAACAACTCAACTGATTCTTCAGTCGTTTTGTTGTGACCAGTGCTCTGCCCCAACGCGACGGACCTTGAAAGGATTTCCCCCCCCTGCCTGGAGAAGAGGGAGATCTTCTGGCCCCATGTCGAAATGGACTTCGTTCGTATCGAATTGCAGATGCTCTGGCCGAAACGTCTCTGGATCGTAGAAGATCGAAACTTTCGTTTTCGGAATGACGAAGCGAGGCACTGTCCCATCAGATCTAGTTTGTGGGCTGGGACGATGGGAGCTGAAACTCGCTGCCGATTGCGTCGTTTCGAAGATTTGGGCGTTGGCTGTGTTCTTTGTTTCTTTCGCGGCTCTGTAGATGACGCTTCTTGTGCTCGTTTCGGCATGACAGCAAGGCCCTTCGGGGCCCCTGGCATGGAGGGCACGGAGGAGTGAGGGCGGTGGGCGGGGATCCAATTTTTATTTATCTGCGTTGAATTTCTTTTTCACGTTTTTCATTTCTTTTTTTTTTCCCTTTTTTGTTAATTCCTGTCCCTCGTCCCTGCGCTTGTCCAACAACACACTAATTGTTTGTCGGCGTAAGCACCAATTATTTGTCTGCACTGGATACAACCACTGCATCGTGCGACACAGCGGGCGCACCCTTCCTCGAACATTCTTCACCACATTCAAACACATCTACCAGTCGATGTTGCTACTACTACCTGGTGGTCAACTCGCTTCAACGATTGGCAGCAGGCGACAAAGATTCTCTTCCTTTTGCAGGTCAGCGACTCTAACTGTGGTTATCAGCTGGTGGCAACATAACAATCGATCATCGGAAAGGATGTGATCGAGAGGGACAGCGACAGCGACAGCGACACTGTCGATTGCCATCCCCACCGTCGACCCGCCTGACCGCCTCTGGATCCGCTCCGTCTAGATTGCAACCGTTGTCGCCGACCACGCCCCGTGCAAAGCTCGACCGCGCCATCGTCAGCGTCGACCTCCTCGCCCTCCTCGACGCCCACGCCTCTCGTACCACCAACCCACTCCGCGGCACCCACGACGTCGCCAGCGCCAGCATGATCACATAATTGCAGATCGAATATCATGATGTTGAGTCTGCCTCAGTGAGAATTTGGTTGTTATGTCTGAGTGATCCTCCGTTTGTTCAAACCTGTCGCAGCTCGGGGTCGCCGCTGGTCGACTCCCAGCCATGGCCGCCTGTCGGCGCCCGCATAGAACGCCACCTCCCAGGTCGCACTATATTTTCTCACCATGACTGGACCGAGCGTCATGGATACGATCTTCTGGTCATTATTCTTGAACAGGTTTTGTCAAAGATGGTGGGGAAGGGCGGACGACTTTTGGCTGAAGCGGACCCTGATGGGTGAGTCCTGGAGGCAGAGGGATGGGAAGACGATGGAGGGGAGGGCGGGTGGGGAGGTTGTCAACGCAGGTGGCTGTGGGACTGTGTGGGCAAATTGGTAGTGAAAGAGGGGGAGGCGGAATGCCTCAACTGTTAGGCAGGTAGTAGACTGGTTTTGGTCCACCGGGTGACCTTGCCAATGACAGTCGTGTTGACGTTGATGCTTCATTGGTAAGTGTTGACAAGTAGTTGCTGGACAACAAGCAAATGACTGACACGTCCGGAAAACATGGCTTGCCCAAAGACATCAAGGCTCGCTTATTAGAGCGTCTTGCAGCGGCAGGGCCAATCACACCAAAGGCTTTTGCTGCACAACAATCTGAATTCTACACTGATATTCTGACGGCTAATGGGGCTGATGAGAAAAAAATAAGGGTACTCACTGTCATTTATCTTGTTGCTTCTGACACCACCGAAGTCGTTCATCGCAAACTACAGGGCCACGGTTTTGGCGAACGAGAAGAAGACGTCCAATGCCAGCCGAACTCTTGAACTCGTTGCTGCCCAACCTGCCACTGATGAGGACGAGATTGTCAGCAACCCTTGTGAACCAGCTTCATTGTCTGGAATTCAGCACAGCAACGATTTTTTCGAGGATTTGATGGGATCTGGCTCCATCGACAACGTGCGATCTGGAACAAACGAGAATCCCCAGTACAGCACGGAAAAAGCTAAAGTCGTCGATCAGCATGCTCCTGCAAATGCAAATCACTTGCCTCCAAATCGTGACAATCGAGTACTAAAATTCGAAAAACACCACCAGACAACCGGGTATAACGTTCTCCAAAAGGAAGTCGGCGCTAGACTTAAAGGTAAGTTCGTATGACTGGCGCAAATGCTTACGTTGTTGTAGGCTCTGGAGAGCTGAAGAATAAGCAAGGACCAGAAGTAATGAAGATTCTGTCCGATGGACTGAAAGAGTGGACTGATCTATCAGAGGATGATAAAAGAACGTATCTTGAAGAAGCGCAGAATCGTCATTCCAACACGGTTGGTCCGCAGCACGGCAGCACTCCCTACGACGCTTGTTTTAAGCTGACTTCTGGCAGATGCGCATTGTTAACCCCCAACAACGGCTGAAGCTCCAAGAAAAAGAGTTTAGTAAGATGGAGAAAGGCCAAGACAACCTGGGTGAGACTTCATAAATTCACAGTATCCGCCAGAACGCTTCATGATCGAAATTGTAGACTTACTTGAGGTGGATTCCATTCTTTTCACCTTTGACCGACGACCAGAGAGTAAAGGTGTCCGCGTGTCAACCAGAGGTATTGAAGTGAAATAAGCCTTTTGTGCACTTACACTGAAGCAGGGCCAGTTGCAGCGTCTGTGTATGAGCAGTGGAAAAAAGCCCATCATTTCGGGAACGACTTCCTCACTGCATATCAAAGTGTCAACCAATCGGATGCTGACAAGCCCGAGGACAGGCGCGAAGGATGGCACTAGCTTCACAAAAGGTGGAAAGCCAAAGTCCAACGTAGATAAATGGTAAACCTGACAAATCACAAAAATAGGTATTCTCTAAGAACTTTCACAGGAGAACAGAAGTGAAAGATATGGTCCTTGGAAAGATTAACATGGAACGAGCTCGTGCAGATCTTTCAGCTTTGATGACTTATCCAACGAAAGGGTTGTTGGATGGTTCCGCTTGTATCCACTTTTCTGGTGTCCCAAACGGTATGAATATGGCGAAATGGGTGCAGTGGACGAAGCTTGAGTTGGACGAATTAAATGCTGCAATTCAAAGCGGAAACTTCCGCGTGACACTTGGCAGTTAGTACTTGCCACTTTTGCAACAACACCTTGACGCAAATGTTGAAAGGTAACAACAATCTAATGGATCTTTGGGAAGCGCTCTGCGTTGGCGACGTCTTGGAGGATCAAACTCAATTGCAAACAAATGGTCCCTCCATTGCTCTGAATTTTGTTAAGGGTAAGAACTGATATCGCGTGCTTATTTACTGAACTATTTGAGAAGAGGTTGTTCAAACTAGGAAAATCGTTCCTGAAGGCGGTTGCAAGTGTACTCCATCTGCCCAAACCATTCAAAAATGTGGTTGCAACAACTGCGATGAAGACGCTGGCCATGCACACCGTTGCCCCTTTTGTGGGCGGCATATGCTGCAGCATCATGGAATTTGCTGTGGCGAGGAGTCATACAGTCGACCAGTAATTTGCCCGCCTTGCCAGCGCAAGTATGTTGGGCTGTTGGCTGGTTTTCTCAAGAAGGGTCGTGTTGAATCTTGACGTGGAAATAAATCAACAATGTGCCCCCAACAGAGGAGACAGAGGAAGCGAAAGGAGCGGACGTCAGATCAGCAGCCCGCTGCCGCCGTCATCAGCATGCCCACCTGTAACAGGATTGACAAGTCTGATCTTTTTTCCTCTTTCTTCCCCCTTCCCTTTCCTTTTCCTCGCACCAAGCAGCACGACGCACTCCAACGGGCTCCGCCTGTCACACTCCCTTTCTTTTTGATCGATCCTTTGTTCGTTGAGCTATGAACCGATCAAGAGCTTCCAAGTTCTTAACATGTTCATAAGGTTCCCAAGTTCGTTCTTCTACCCCGTAACCTTTCCAGCTTACAAGGTACTCCTTCTTTCCCCGTCTAGTTCGTTCTCCTAGAACTTCGTCAACTACGTACTCTTCTTCTTCTTCATCTACTAGCACAGGTGGAGGTTGGTCGTTAACTTTTCGTCCAGGAAAGTCTTTGGCCGGTTCATGATATGTTTTCAGTTTTTCTACGTGGAATGTTGGATGAACTCTCATAGTTGAGGGTAATTTCAGCGTATAGTTTGTGTCAGGAACAGGGCAGGACAGGACAAGGCAGACAAGGAACTGAGAGGAGTGATGATTGTATGGGAAACAATAATTCACTTGAGGGATGGGACAGGTCCCCCATCCCCCTTTTATACCTTTTGAGAGTGTTCCTTGTCAAGACTCCAAGAAAGTTCCAGAAAGAGCAATTAGTAATACAATGATACCAATGATACCAATGACAACAAGACAAGTCAGGAAAGCAAAGAAGGTTCCAGAAGGTTCCACAAGGTTCCATGAAGGAATGTTCTAGAAGGTTCCAGAAGGTTCCAGAAGGTTCCATGAAGGAATGTTCTAGAAGGTTCCAGAGGTTTCCAGAGGGTGATTCATAACATCATCTCCCCCTTTTAGGCCTCTTCTGCAACTTGGTGGGGTACCTGGTCTTGAACTCGAGCAGAAGGTCTTGGCAGTGAGTGAGGTTTGACTCAGGCTCCCAGGTGTTGTCAGCATCTGAGTAACCTTTCCACTTAACAAGGAACTTGAGTGTTCTTCCAAACCACTTGGCATCCAAGATTTGTTCAACCTCAAATTCCTCTTCACCTTCTACCTCAACTGGAGGAGGAGGAGGAACAACTCTGCCTGGAATGGAATTGGCCACAAACTTCTCTAAAAGGCTGACATGGAAAACTGGGTGGATCTTCATGGATGCAGGGAGATCCAGCTTGAAGGTGACTGGATTGATTTGCTCCAAGATCTTGAAAGGTCCCAACTTGAGGTTGTCTAGCTTGGGACTTGGTCTTTTGGTCTGCAAGTTCTTCCTCATGCCTGGCCAGTAAAAGTCTCTGGAAACAAGCTCATATGTCTTGTGCTCTCGTGGGTGTCCAGCTGTTGCTGCATCATGCCTTGTCTTGAGTATCTCATGTTTTTCCTCTTCTTGGCTGATTTGAATCTTGTGAGGCTTGGGGTCCTTGGAAATAGCATGGGCCCCCACACGGTCAGGAAGCAGTGAAAGGTGTGTCTTGGATTGTGGGGTGAAACCATCTCCCCCTTCAGGTGCAAGGTCTGTCCTTCTGTGCTCATCAGCAGTGGGGCTTGAATTGTTGACTGGGAACTGTGATTCTTGAATCTTTGACTGAGGGTTCTGTTCTTGGCAAAGACTGTGAGCTGTGGAGCTTGAATCTTGAATTTGGACTGTGAACTGTGGTACTTGAATCTTTGACTGTGGGTTCTGTGAACTACAGACTTGGCCATGACTGTGAGCTCTATGAGCTGTACTGGAATCTTGACTATGAACTGTGAACTGTGAAACTTGAATCTTTGCTGGGATCTGTGAGCTGCAGGCTGATACTGGAGCTGTCATTTGTCGTTGACCTTGGATACTAGGCTGAGAACCTTGAATCAGGGACTTGAGAGCATGAGACTTGGAGGCTTGACTTGAGTTTTGGGTGACTGTTCCGATTGGTGGAGGTTGGACTTGACCAGTGACCCAATCAATGGCAGGGTTCTGGGCTTGCAGCCATGGTAATCCCAGGATGACAGAGAATGTGGGTGAGCCAACATCCAATACTTCCAGGTTGACCATGGATGGTGGAAAGTCTTGGATGTGGAGGTTTAGCTTGGTTTCATGGCTGATTTCCTTGAACAGAGCATGATTGGCAAAGTGGACCTTGAGGGGTGTGGATTTCTTGATGGTGGGAATGGCACAAGACATGGCAAGGGTGGCATCAATGATGTTGCAGGATGATCCAGAGTCGATAAGGGCCTTGGTTGTGATGGTTGACTTGGGTGAGAGTTGAATCTTGACATCCATGGTGAGTTGGTGGGGCTTGGAATCTGAGGTGTTTGTGGTGCTGGTGGTGGTGGTGAAACAGGGGCAGCTTGGAGGAGGGTCCAGGGAATTGCCCCTCAGTGAGCCTGGACCTGGGAGTTTGGGTGCTTCTTCCTTGGGCAGTCCTTGACAGCGTGTTTCTTGGAGCCACAGTAGAAACACAGTCCCTGCTGGGTCCTCCTTGTTTTCTCCTCTTGGCTCAGAGGACCCTTAGGAAGTGTCTCAACTGCATCCACTTGCATGGGTTCAGGAACTGTAAGAGCTTGAGGGACTGGGGTAGGCCTTGATGTAGTTCCCACTTGTCTTTGCTTCAGCCTCTTGGAGTAGAGTCTGTTGTCAATCTTGATGGCAAGGAGAATGTACTCTTCCAAGGTCTCAGGGATGTGCAGAGACTGGGAGAGCATGTCTTGGATAGACTCATGGAGACCATCATGGTACAGCTCCATCAGAGCTGCATCATTGTATCCAGAGTCTCTGGCTAGTTGCTTGAATTGGTTGGTGTAGGCCACACAAGATTGCTTTCCTTGCTTGATATGCTTGAGCTTGGATCTTGCTGTCCAAGATGCGTAGGGGTCACCAAAGGTAGCCTCCAGCCCCTCCCAGAGCTCTTGCAGGGTGGTGGGTGTGCTTGGGAGAGATCTGTACCATGATTGAGCTTGACCAGACAGGAGGGTGCTTGTGAAAAGAACCTTGACTTGCTCACTGGGAAATCTTGAAGGTTGGAGAAGGATGACATTCTCCACAGTGGCCATAAAGTTCCTAAGGTCTTTGGCCAGCCCAGTGAACTTGTCAGGGCTGGGAACCTTGGGCTCTCTTGCTTGGTTGGCTTGGGGCAGGGGAAGAGCTTGATGTTCTTGTTGGTGAAGTTGTTGTTGAAGCTGGTGCTGCTGGTGAAGGACTTGTTCTTGAAGTTGGTGTGTCTGTCTTGAAAGGGCTTGTAATTGGTCCATCAAGGCTTGGAAGGCAGTTGCATCAGGGAAGGTGTTGTTTGGGTCAGACATGATGGCAGAGAGTAGTAGGAGAGGGTGAAGTGAATTATGATGTCAGGAACATGGCTGGACAGGACAAGGCAGACAAGGAACTGAGAGGAGTGATGATTGTATGGGAAACAATAATTCACTTGAGGGATGGGACAGGTCCCCCATCCCCCTTTTATACCTTTTGAGAGTGTTCCTTGTCAAGACTCCAAGAAAGTTCCAGAAAGAGCAATTAGTAATACAATGATACCAATGATACCAATGACAACAAGACAAGTCAGGAAAGCAAAGAAGGTTCCAGAAGGTTCCACAAGGTTCCATGAAGGAATGTTCTAGAAGGTTCCAGAAGGTTCCAGAAGGTTCCATGAAGGAATGTTCTAGAAGGTTCCAGAGGTTTCCAGAGGGTGATTCATAACAGTTTGGTGGTTCAGCCTTTGTCACTTCGAAGGGCCCGATGTATGGCGTAGCAAGTCCTTCTCTGGTAATCACACCAGGAGCGCGAAGACCTTGTCGCAACAACATCACTCTGTCTCCAACCTGATACAGGGGGTCAGGTCGATGTCGTTCATTGAATTCTTGTTCTTGTTCTTGTTGGGCAACTAAGATGCAGTTCCTTGCAGCGCTTAATATGTCTGTGAGGTGTTCAAAGAACTCCTCAGCTTCTGGTTCTCGTTTCGATCGCGGTCCCCCTACTACAAGTGGTGGTAGGTCTCCAGGCCCCAGTGGTTCGTATCCCAAATCCAGATGGAAAGGGGAGAATCGTGTGGTACTATTCATGTTGGAGTTAAATGCAAACTCCATGTTCGGTAGGAACTTTGTCCATTTCGCTCCAGGAGTTTCCAGCAATCCTCAGAGGGTTGTTTTCAAGGTCTGAATCGTTCGTTCGACTTGGCCGTTTGACTGTTGATGTCGGGCCTTTGAGTAATCCATCGTCGTTCCAGTCAACTTGAACAAGTGATTCGTGAAACGCGACACAAACTGGCTACCTCGATCGGAGGTAATCGTTTCAGGGACCCCATGTAGGGGGAAGATTCGGTCAAAGTACAGTTCTGCGACATCTTTGTCGCTTGCAGTTGTTTGTGTTGGCAATAAATGAATGCGTTTAGTTAGACGATCCTGTACCACTAGGAGGGCATCGTAACCGTTTTCTTCAGGCATGTCTGGCACCAAGTCCATGCTGATCGCCTTCCACCTCTGGGAAGGAACTTCTAGGGGCTGGAGATACCCTTGTTCGTTGGCCCTTTCTTTCTTGGTTCTCTGGCATTCGTCGCAGGACTTGGTGAAGCGCTTGCAATCCTTTTCCATTCCTGGCCAGTACCATTTCTTGCTCATCCGAGCATACAATCTCAGACCGCCTGGGTGTCCTGCCAACGGCGTTTCGTGGTATTCAGCAAGCAGACGTGTTCGCAAATCGTTCTTGTCTGGGACATAGCGGCGTCCGTCATATTTCAGTTCACTGTCTTCGTCACTCCACTTCCCAAGTTGGTGACAGAGTCCATTTGGAACTGAACTTGGTTCTTGGAGGTACTCTCTCCATGTTTCAGCTTCGGGGTCTTGCAAGCATTCTTTTGTTATTTCATTGTCGATGGTATTGTACAAAGCGAGTTGGACTGCGTTGATCCGTGTTCTGCACATGTCGCATCTAGTCGCAAAGTCAGGTCGTCTTGAGAGGATATCCGCCACTGTGTTGGTGTCACCACGCGTAAATCCTATGGTGAAGTCGTAGCTTTGAAAGTTCATCACCCACCGGGCTTGTCGTCGGTTCAGGATCTTCTGGTCTTGTAGCCACTTCAGTGATTGGTGGTCAGACTGGACGTGGAATCGCGTACCCTCCAGGTACGGTCTCCAGGCGTTCAGGGCTTCGTGTACTGCGAGCAGTTCTTGTTCTCGGGTGTCATTTCGTGTTTCAGCTGGCAAGAGTTTTCGGGAGTAATATGCAACTGGTCTCCACCCTTTGCCATCGTCCTGCATCAAGCAAGCTCCAATGGCATATGCTGATGAGTCTGTTTTTACTTTCGTTGGTAAGTCAGGTTCGTAGAAGCGGAGCACTGGAGCACTGGTGATCAATTGCTTCAATTTGTCAAAGGCGCGGCCATGCACCGCTCCCTCCCACCCTTTTAAGGGGTGTCGTTTCCCGCTGGACTCGCCCTTCACAAGGGCATGGAGAGGGCCCGCCACACGAGCCATCTCTGGGCAGAAGATGTGGAAGTAGTTGGCCAGGCCAAGAAACTGTTGCAAGTCCACAGTCGTTGTGGGAAGTGGAAAGTCTGTCACTGCTGCAATGTGTTCTGGTGTGATTCGAATGCCATTCTGCGAGATAAGGTAGCCAAGGAATTGCACCTCTTGGCGTTCCCATTCGCACTTTGACAGCTTCAGTTGCAACCCATGCTCATGAAGGCGTCAAAGAACTTCGCGCACATGTTGTATGTGACTTTTCCGGTCTTTGGAGTATATAAGGATGTCGTCCATATAAACCACCACAAAATCGTCAAGAATTCCGTGAAACACATTGTTCATCATCCTTTGAAAGGTGGCTGGAAGACCTGTTAGCCCAAAGAGACAAACAACATATTCGAAGTGGCCATAACGAGTTCGGAAGGCTGTTTTCTCATTATCTTCAGGGGCTACCGCCACTTGGTAGTACCCAGATCAGAGATCAAGTTTTGTGAAGAATTTTGCTCCCACACATCGATCGCGCAGTTCAGAGATACGGGGTAAGGAGTATCGGTCTTTGACTGTCAACTTGTTCAGTTCGCGGTAGTCAATGCACATCCGCAGCCCACCACCCGGCTTGTTTACAAACAAGACAGGGGCTCCCCACGGGGACTTGGAGGGTCGGACATGGCCCATCTTGATCAGTTCGTCCAGTTGCTTGGCCATCTCGGCCAGTTCAAGTTTCGAGAGATGATACAGGGGTTTCCACACTGGTTGGGCCCCTGGAATCAAAGGAATCTTGTGATTCCCGCCAGGAATCGTAGGTCTGTCAGGAGGGCGACCCTCTGGGAGTTTCTCAGCAAAGACACTGTTGTGGTACTCTTCGAGGACCTTCAACAGTTCGTTGCTGGTCGGGGCGTTTGCACGTTCTCCATCCATAGTAGATATATCATGAATGCGGACCATAAATGCTGAGGCTCCAGCCTGTATGATTTGTCTTGCTTCAATGCCTGAGATGATATTCTGGGTGATTGCTTCAGGAATTGGGGACAGTTTCCAGCTGCCGTACCGAGCTTGTCGAGTCTGGCCATCTGCGTTTGTGAATGAGAAACGGTTGGCGTGATAATCAATCGTTGGGTTTCTCCACTTGAACCAGGGAATACCCAAAATCAGGTCATATCGTAGTGCATCTACAACAACAAATTCGGCCCATTCCAGTTGCCCTGCCACAGAGTACTGGATGGAGGCAAACGACTTGCTCTTGGACTGGGCATTGTTGGCCATGCAAAGGTCGCAATCAATCGGTTTTGTTGAGAGGCTCATTCGTTGTATTAGTCTGGAGCTCACAAACATTTGTGAGGCCCCGTTGTCAATGAGTATTTTGACTCGTTTTCCAGCCACATAAGCGGTGCATTCGATGGTGTCGTGTCGCTCGACGTCAGGCGTTCCCGACGGAGTAGTGATTGTGTATGGGCACCGTTCCATACGCTGTCGTGGTTTTCTATGAGTTATGAGCGACGAGTAGTTTTCATCGGAATCTTTATTGGAGTCAGTTTCATTCCTGCGATCCCTACAGGCCTCAGATTCCTTGTAACATTTCGTTCGCCCATTTCCATCAATATTTGCCAATCCTGTGGTTCGTTTCGTCGGGCATTCATTTCTTGTGTGGCCTTTTTCTTTGCAAAGGAAACATCTTCCTTCTCGCATCTCGCGTTCGCGCTGTTGTGCCTTGGTTTCAGTTGTGCTCAAGTCCATTGGGTCACTTGGTACTTTCGGTTTCTGTTCATACTTGGGCTTAAGGTTCTCTGGTTGCTTATGCCCAATTCGTTCGTGGATTCCTACACGTATGCCAGAGCGCGAAGATCGTTCGGGCTCGGTTGCAGCAACTACCAGTTGATTGAACGAGAGGTTTCGTCGGTTTTGTTTCAATAGAGTCATTGTACTCCAGATGTCTTCACGTAGCGCAAACCAGAAGATATCCTTGCGGTCCTTTTTGTTCAGGTTGGGTACTTGGTCAGCGTGTCTGAGGAAGATCTTCTCAAACTCCGAGGTATTCTGATTCTTCTGTTCGAGCTTGCGAAGCTTGAATTCAGCGTCGTCAGATGCGTTGTTCGGAACGAAATGTTCAGTCACGGCGATTTCAAATTCTTCTAGAGTTTCAGGTCGTTCGTTGTCGTCAAGACCCTCCCACCAGGAGAGTGCGACGCCTTCGAGGTACTGTTGGATTCCTTCCACAAGGACATCAGGCTCGTCCATCAACGTCGCCGCACCGCGGAGTTGTTTCAGGAACTTGACAGCTGTTTCACGATTCTTCGTGCCGTCAAAGACCTTGATAAGTCCTAAGGCGTTCTTGAGGAGCATGTTTCGTGGTCCGCTCTCGCGAGGCTTGTCATCCTGACGAGCCGCGCGCTTGCCTTTCTTGCGAGAGGAACGTTCCTCGATTTCAGATTCGTCTGAAGTGAATTCGGATGACTTGGTTTTCTTGGATGGAATGGCTCTCTGTTCAAATTCGTTGTTCCTGAGAGCGTGCTCCAACATGGCGCGTTGTTCGACATTTGAGCGATCTTGGGATTCGACCCTTTCTTGGAGAAATCCGATTCGTTCATTGAGCATGTTCACACGCTCGGCGTTCATCTGCGCTTCTGCAATTACGCTTGCCGTGTATTGGCGCATTCGTTCCCGAGCTGCATTTGCTTCTCGCACCACAGCAAGGATGCGCATCGCCCACGAGATTGTTTCTGACCCAAGGGTGCTTGGATCTTCCATCTCGGCTGACCGGCGGAGCCATTGATCAATGAACTCCGTGTCATTGATCGGTTGGGCAGTGTTTGGGTCCGCGTTTAAGAACGTGGTCAGTACCAGCAAGTCGTGCGTGGCTGCCTGAAAGTTCGTGTTGAAATCGTCTGGGAGAGGCATCCTGCTGCTTGCTGAGTTGCTGAAGGCGGCGAGGTTCTTATTTTCTATTGATCAGTTGTGGCCGCTGCAGGCGGTCGCGACGAGGTTCTTGCTTCTGCGGGGTCGCCTCCAGCGACCTCGCCAGTTCTTGTTAGTCGCGGTTGCTGCGGGCGGATGCAGTTGTGGTCTTGGTGTGGAACGTGGTTCTTGCGCGGCACGATCGTCTTGGCAATTGCTTCGCGGCCTTTCTTGTGTCACAGGGTCGCACTCGCCTCCAGTGATTGCAATTGGGCTGTTCTTGTTCGTGCAGTCGCGGTCACCTCTGGCGATCGTGGTTCTTGTGTTTGCGCGGTCGCGATCGCCTCCAGCGATCGTGATCAAGCTGCTCTTGTTCGTGCGGTCGGTTGGTCGCCTCCAGCAGCCAATCGGTCCTTGTGAGCGGTGCAGTCGCCTCTGGTGATCGCTACGCGGTCCTGTTTTACAGCTGATTGGTCGCCTCCGGCGGCCGATCGGTTCTTGCGTGTGCTGCGTGACCGCCTCCGGCAGTCGCCCAGTTGTCTTGTTCTTGTGTTTGCGCAGTCGCAATCGCCTCCAGCAATTGCGATCACGCGTTTCTTGTTTCTTCTTGAGACAGCCGCTCCCAGCGGTCGCACGAGTTCTTGACAGCCGCTTGGTCGCCTCTGGCGATCAAGCGGTTCTTGATCGGTTGGCGCGATCGCTGTCAGCAATCGTAGGGATGGGGTTTTGCAGTGTAGTGTTCAGGAGGAGGGGTCGAGGTTTCTTACTTCCTTCTATCCGCTGCTACCATGTAACAGGATTGACAAGTCTGATCTTTTTTCCTCTTTCTTCCCTCTTCCCTTTCCTTTTCCTCGCACCAAGCAGCACGACGCACTCCAACGGGCTCCGCCTGTCACACCACCCATGATCTACATACTTTCTTACCTGTACGTGTCAACGGTGCTTTCAGCCAGGAGGAAACTGGTATGAAGCGCCTAGTGCAGGGAAAAGAGCTTCGTGATTTCTTCAAAGGGCAAAAGCAACCACGCAAGCCTCCAATGTTCACCGATGAAGACATCAACCAGAAGTCCTCAACGCTGATGGCTGAATTTGCGAAAGCTGCTGAAACATCACGAAAGAGGAAGCATGCAAATCGTGAGGAGTCGGTGCCTTGTATTGCTTCAGATCAGATCTACGATGCTACGCAAGAGCCTGAACGAGCACCTGCAACTGATGATTGTGTCACAGTGCTCAATGAACAGACGCCAGATCAGCACCCTCAACCTGAATCTGCACGTAAGCTCCTCACAAGATGAACTAAACTTCTAACAAAGCGCACGACTTTAGAAGGGACCTTTAGCGGTGTAGAGTTTATCACCAGGTCCATGCCTGAGATTTCTCACCCTCCTCGAAAAAGCAGAACGCATCGGGAGAGGGTCAGCACCCGAAACGCATCGTTTCACCACGAAATCTTCGCTCTCTTGCATGAATATGTTGTGTGGAAAGTCAGTGACGAGGTCCACGCAAGTATGTGCGCTTTCACAGGCTGTGGAGCCCAGCTACTCTCCAGCGCAGAACATGTAAAGCCTTTTCTACCATGAGCGTCTTCTGTGGTGAACACGCTCTTCAACATCACGAAGCTAGCCTGAGCCATTCCATATCCAATGCTTTTCCGACGCCAAAGCGAGTGTCATGCTGCGCTAATATCACCTCGTCAAGCGGAGGTGTTATAGTGCGTTTGTTTGGGTACAAATCCTCGGAGGATGTTATACTCGAACCATGTCCTACTCACAAACCAGCAGTGTCGCTTTGTAAGCTCGGTTTCATGCCAGCCTCTTTCACTGCTCCAGGTAGGTCAGGCTCTCTGAATGCGGGACAAACTCATTGCAATGCCTAGGCTTCGCCTTTTCGTTCGATATTCTCGAGAGTGCTGCGGCACTCAAAGCGGAAAATGTCAGTTTACAGGCCATTTATGATACGCTAGTCGTAAATGAAGCGGGGAGTGCAAATGCCAGAAGCCCTGATGTGTACCGACAGTTTTCAGCGACTTGCAACGAGTTCATTCAAATTCATCATCTCACAAGCCACGGTCGAGTCACTGCTGATATTTATGAGAAATGGGGAGCCAGACGGTTCGAGTGTCCATGTCTTGGAGTGTATCGAGGATCGTGGAATGATGAGGCCAATGTGGATTGTTCAACCTTTGGTCCCGTTGTTTTGGTACGTCATTTTGAACATGATATATCATATGTTACTGACAACGAATCAAGGCTGGTGATGGATTCTTTTCAGCAAGCCATATGAAGGCAGGGAAAACAACCGGCCAACAGTACGGCTTGCCCTTAACAGGAGCAGAGTATTTTCAAAAACTTTCATCTGCTCTATCAAGCACCAAGGACAATGACGCAATCTGCAGAACGAAGTTTTTTGCTGTAGAAACTCGAAACGGATTTGACAAGAAGAATGATATTAACGGAATCTTTGCGACAGCTTGTAGTCATGGGATTGTAAATGCCGTTTTTGGTACGTTCTACTGCTGACAGCGCCTTGTTTAGTTAATGATGTGAAGTAGATGTTGATCACGGAGAAGGGTTCAAGTACATGGACAGCGCAATGGACTACCTGTATAATAACTACAACATCCACGGGAGCGAAGTTATACTGTCATACGACGTTAATTGCCGCTATCTTGCACACGTGAAGGTTCGTTCAAGCTTGTCATTAGGTGTTCACCAACAACTTTTTAGAAACATCATCGAACAGAATCCACCATTTCTATGCTCCCAGTTCTCCATGCGTTTTGCCATGGAGCAGACTGCCAATCTCGATTTGCGCAGTACTTCGTTATGGGAGTCGGTTCCATGGACGGGGAGTGGATTGAGCGTGTCTGGAGTTCCTTAACAAAGTGCATTGGGCGAACACAGCGAGCAACTCATGGGAACCGCCAGCTTCAGATTGTTACCACATTCGAAGTTGATGGATTTAAGAAAGTGAATCAGTTCGTGAAGCTCGTTACTCAAAGAGCAGATAAGGCGGTTGCTGGTTCGTCTCGAAGGAACAGGCATTAAACTGACTCAAGCCATTCTGAATTGAGCAGGTATCGCCTCATTGAGAGAAAAACTACCCAGTGAGTGGGCACCCCGCGATTATAAAGGCGTCATTGAAAACAACGTTGCTCGCCGGCGTGCTGAGTTGCAAAATCGATTCCAGAAAAAATCTGTTGGAACGAAGGACGAAAAGCTTTCATCTCTCATTAAGTCTTGCGAAGCAGCGGCAGCAAACATCAAAAAGGTTGAGGCAAAACTCGGAAGGGTGTTAGGTACAATTACATTACTATTTTTTCAAACTAACATTTGAAACAAGGTACTGGAGGAACAACACAAGCTTCCATTCTCAAAAAGGGGTTGAAGAAGAAGATGTCGAGTTTGCGGAGGCTTGTTTCCTTGTACAACACTATATCTGAGCCCACCAAAGAAGACTACAACATACCGTTGGAGGACGTGAACTTTGAGGATCACGAAGAAAGTAGTGATGACGAAGATGAACTAGACACAGGCACGGCCGATCAGAGCGTTGCCCATGGCGCCAGTGCGAGCGAAATTGACTTAGGCCAAGAACTAGGTGCAACCTGTGATTTGTCGTTGCCGTTACGGTTGGAGTTGAAGGATGCTTTCGCACGAGTTAGAAGTTCACCACAGTCTGCCGATTATGAAGAAAACCTATTGGAGACATATGGAAGATCTCTTTTTCGCCGACTCGGACCTGTGGAAGTATTGCTCGTACTTCTCCCATCGAAGGCAGCATTTTTGGCCTGCGCTGAAGTCTCTTTTGCCCCAAGAAGTTGAAGGTGGATCAGCTTACTTAAACTTGGTATCACGAATTGCATCGAGAGAGGAGGTGCTTTTGGAACGCGCGACAGTCGCATTTGACGTGTACAGAACTGACGAAGTTGTTGAAGGAATCGGGCAGGTTGGGAAAGCATTTCAGGACGGTGCGCACAGAGGTATGAATCTCAGGTGAAAGTTTCTGTATTGGGTTCAACCAAACAATCATAACAACGACCCAGCACCAATAAAAAAAAGGAGGATGTATGTGTTCTTGTTGCAGAGGCAGTAAGGGCAGATTGCGAGCGGTTTGCGATCTGGAGGATTCCAGATTGTCATGCAATATCATACAGCACTATGATCAAGCGACCGTAGTGGCCGAAGCTGGGGCGTCGGCCTTGTGAAGGGGAGCTGCAGTGGCGTCGCATTGGCTTGAATGCTCGAAGGAGGTTGCTGTCACACGTTGTCGCGGTGGGGGTAATCATCAGCTGCTGCCGTCGTACCCGAAGCAGGAGGTGGATCTGCAACAGGCCATTTAGAAGTGATTGTCGTGGCGTGGTTTCACTGAATCGTTGAACATGCAAACACCACTTCCATGCACAATCGCTCTGCACACGAAAGGAAGTGCGAAGAATCTGGTGGAGGCAAACATCCACGTTGTGTATTAGTCGAAATGATGGGGCGAAGGTGACAGTGCGGCGGTTGCTGGTGTCAGTGTGGTGTTGCGGGGGGAGGGCTTCTGTGGATGGGCGAACATGTCACAGATTGAAAGCCTCTAAGTTGGGGCAGAGTTTTCAATTGAAAACCCACGGTCGATTCGTGTGGTGAGGTTTGAAAATTTGGGGGCCGAACTCTGAACCAAGTGGGTGAACCAGGTGTTTTTTATGGTTTCATTTTTCTATTTTTTATTTTTATTTTGATTTTTATGACCATATATTTCTTCAAGTGACGCTGATTGTCAAAAAAGTGACCCCTTTTATTAAAAAAGTGACGCCGATTGCCAAAAAAGTGACGCCTCTATAAATCCTCACTAAAGAAAGTTTTAGTCCTTAATTTTATAAATATCCTTCTATAATCCACACCATTAACCTTTTTCCTCTCACAATAACCACATCCCTTGAAGACGTTTTCGATTAGTCTTGTTGTTTGAACAATGTCTTTATCGTATCTATGACGCTTTAAAAATTCTCTAATGTCAGTTAGTGAAACAAAATCATCATTTTCCCCAACTTCATATTGTCCTTCTAATTTATCCAACACACTTTCTTTGTTGTCAGTTAAATACATATTACGTATTGACTCAAATGACAGTGGTTGATCATAGATGAAGTTGTTATCCCTGAGTTTTTTGTATGTATCAAGTAGAATTAGAAGTAATCCTTGTTTCATTTCCTTTTGTTTTTCTTTTGTATATTTTACTGCTACTTTTTCATGAGGCTCTTTTGGTTTTGCAACAAACTTTGTCTTATATTCTATTAAACATACTCTTCTATCAGATCCTTCATCAGACTTATCAAAAGCAGGTAATTCATTGCACAGTATATGAATTTTAAATGATCGATATAGTTCTTGCTCTTTTTCTTTGAATAAACCCCTATATGAAATTACATCGCCTGTTAATTGTTTAATGAAGCCCACATTGAACTTTGCATTTGCTTCAGGCTCAGAACAATACAATAGTCTCTTGTCCTTGAACCCTACTAATGTTGAATCAGCCTCACTAGCTCCTTTCATCTTGTTTGTTAAATAATTTGCTTTGAATGTACCAGCATAGTCACCAAGAATTTCTTTCAGTCTTTGCATAATAGTAGACTTACCATTTGCTGCTAATGGTCCAAAATTTATTGTAAATGTTTCTTCTCTGTCAACACCATCCAGTGATAACGCAAAACGTTTTAATGCAAATTCTCTTTCTTCTTTATTTGGGAACATGTCTATTAACATTTTTGTTGCTAATGCTGTGTTTGCATCTTTATCATATTCTATTCCACATACTAGACTTATGTATTCATCTCTTCTTCCAATTCTAAATTCGTCATTTCTTAAATCATAAACCCCATTTGGGAAACCTAGTAGCTCATAATTTTTATTAAAAACTTCACTTTTAATTCTACATTCTCGTCTAAGTTCACCCATAATCTGCATTCTGTAAGGTAATTTTTTCAACCATTGTGACTGTATTTTCCATTCATCTCCAAATTTATCTATATGGAAAACAATATAATCATCAATATCTTCTTCTAGGCTTTTTTCGTATATACCTGTTTTTTCATTAAAAATAAACCATTCCTTTGTATCATGAGTGTATACAATATTATGCCCTGATATTTCATGTAGCCTCTTTGAAACTTGTAAAGTATCTTTTGAGTTTATGTCTTCATTTATTAATATATTGTTCTGCTGATTAAAAGTTGGTGTTTGGTAAATGTTTGGTGCAGTTTCTTTGGTTATTTCATATTTCTCATTTTGTGGATATTTAAATGTACAGTTTTCACATGATAATTCATACCCATGCTTCAAATCACAATTTGCAATGAGACAAATTTTTTTGCATTTTGTCTTGTTATCTTTATTTTTGTGCTGTGTGCAATGCTACTAACAATCCATGCTGAAAGTCTTCAGCTTGTTTTGCACTAATTTTGTTGTTCTTTATTTCAGGTACATCATGTACTAAGTTTACTTTGAACATTTCACTTAACTTGTCCATCTCCTTTTTTAACTTTCGGTTTTTTGTTTTCTTTTGTATTTGACTGAATATTCAAAGTTATCTTCTTTCAGCCACATCAACAAAGTTCCTACCTTCACAATATTCGTTGATTTGCCTTTTTTCAAACTTGACCAGTCACTTTCATGTAGTACTTCATTATATTTCTCGCTCTTTTTTGAATGGGTCTTGCTATAGCCAGCCCTCTGCGACTAGGAGAAATTGCCAGCCCTGCCGCCCCCGCACAGCCCCCACATCCCCCTCCAGCCCTTTTCTTGATTTTTCAATTCTTTATTTTCTTTCCATTTTGGGAGGAGACAAATTTCGAAAAAACAGACAGAAAAGGAAGGCATAAAGGAGCGAAGACAAAACAGGACCAACACTTCCTCTGCGTCACCCAACCCGAGCCGACCCTGGAAACTCAGGTCTTATGTTCGTCGAGGGCAAGTGTGCTTGTTGTGGCCTGGTAGATTGCAATGGCTGCATTTTTGCTGCTGCTCCCGCGCACGAGATCCCAGTTACTTTGACCATGTTGAAGCGTACTTTCACTGAGCACAAACTTTTGTATGAAGTTCACTAGATCTTTGGTGGAAGGCAAATCGATTCCATAGTGACTGATCCAGCAGATGGGGCCAATGCATCCAAACAGCTTTGGGTGTCGATCTCGTTCTGGCCCTCTCCAAAGATGGTACTGTCCAGATTGATATCGTCGTAAATCTCTCCAGCATTAGTCTCTTCTCCAATACATCACTATAGTCTCTGTCAATCGTCATCGAAACAATCCAGGTTGCAACTGCAGCCGCTGTCGCGTATGGCGAGCATTGGATTGAAAGTGGCTTCTTGGCGCGTTGGCTTCGCCTGTGGGTCGGTCGACGCAGGTCTTCACTCCTTTATGCTTTCCTTTTCTGTCTGTTTTTTCGAAATTTGTCTCCTCCCAAAATGGAAAGAAAATAAAGAATTGAAAAATCAAGAAAAGGGCTGGAGGGGGATGTGGGGGCTGTGCGGGGGCGGCAGGGCTGGCAATTTCTCCTAGTCGCAGAGGGCTGGCTATAGCAAGACCCTTTTTGAATATTCCTTAAATAAATATTCTCCTTCTGGATATCTTGTTAGAAAGTATCCTATTCTAATCCAACTGTCTCTGTCATTCCATCTTTCCTCAGATAGTCCATCTAGTATTTCACAAAGTTCACTATTATCAAATTCACACTCATTTTCATTACCGTCTTCAGTTTCAGAGTCATTGTCTTCTTTTCGCTGTTTAAAGTCCATTCTTACTTTGGCCTTGTTCCATATTACTTCCAATTTGCTAAGTTCATTTTCTGTCACAGATCTAATCTCTTTGTCTACATACACATCATAACCTTGTCCTTCAAATACAATTTGAGTTTCACCTTAATATCAATGTGCAGCATACTGTTACTTGTTGATTTAGGAAATCTTTCGTCATACTTGAAATAAATGTGGTAGCCACCTCTAATTGTTTTGGTGACAAGTGTGTTTATTTCTTCTATTTTACCCAGATTTTCTTCAAACCATTTTTTTGCAGTGAATTCTTCATCTTTATTGTCAAGATCAACTACAACTACATTACTTTTAATTCCACAAAAAATTCCAAAATTTTTATGAATATTTTTATTAAAATATTTTTTTAATCCATTTATTCTTAGTTCATTTTCATCATAGTCTTTATCACCATTTTCTTTTATTTTTATGTAAGTCAAGCCAAACTTTTCCATGTTCTCAAATTGTCTGTAAATTTGTTTTATAGTCATTTCTCCTTTTATTTATAGGTTAGAAAATAATATTCAGTTTTTAAACGCGTTTTATATTTAAAACAATTTCTTCTCGTTTAATTGTAAGAGTGGATTCAATTTCCCTCCAAGAACTTGTAAAATCTTTGTCAAAACGTGATTTAGTAAGACTATATCTCCTTGTTAATGGTGAAGTCGATCAGCTTAAAACGAAAATCCCAAAAACGTCAGTAATATACTCTACGCCATTAAGCATCCTGAAAAAATGCGTGAAAAGGCTTTACGAAATTATTATCGCAAAAGGGATCAACAACAGTCTGACCAACAAGTCCCACAAATGTCACAACTTCTCGACTGTATGTAATTAAAATTTACTTCATATACCATTATGGTCATAATAGTTACTAAGATTCTCATACACATTTCCGACCATAAATGTACATGAGAACTTCAACAAACATATTCAATCACATTTTGTCATTTGACCCGAAATCTGTTGAACATTTTGTTTTACTTACATGCCTCATGCATGAGAATTTTCATCAAACCTTTCACCAATTTGTCATCTACTTTTCCCCTCCCATTCACTTCTAAATTATGCACATATTCTGGTTCTTTATCAAATTCTTGCACACTCCTCCCCTCGCCCATTCCCGACATACCACCCAAAGTCACGTGACCTCGTTCTAAAAACCGCCATAAAAATAAGCCCACAACACTGCTGGCTGCAGCGCTATGGGCTTTCTCTTACATTCTCTCTTTCTTACTCACAGTTCCATCCCGATCGCCATCGCCATATTTCCTCTTTGGTCATGGCTCCTGGATATATCCTTGAATTTTCATATATATTTATTCCTCTGTATTCCCACTTGTGTTTTCCTGTCTTTTTGTCATATGTCACTTGATAGGTCTCATTTTCCGATCCTAATGTCTCCTTTCCCGGATCTCCTAGTTTCTTCTTTAATACTTCCTCTGATAACCCCTTCATCAATCTCCACACTGGATCATCATCATCATCAAGTACCGTCTGGTAATGGTTTATTATTTTCCCTAGTGGCACTTTCGTCGGATCTACCCATCCTATTGGACTCGAGAACCTTTCATCAATTTCAATTTCACTCTGTCCCTTGTTCTTTCCCTTCTTAATGCTGTTCATCTTCTCTTTTCTCTTTCGCTGCTCTCTGTGCTCTACTCCTAAGTCCGATAAAAATTCAATTTTTTCCCCCGCCAAGACTTTCCTGGTCTATGTCACGTGACCTCGTTCTAATAATTGTCATAAAAAAAAGCCCACCACACTGCTGGCTGCAGCGCTATGGGCTTTTCTCTTACATTCTCTCATTCGCTCTTTTCCTAGATAAAAAGAAATGTCTCGCTGAACCAGTCTTGCCACTCTCTCACTCGCTTCTTCCACTCATTCGCCTCATCTCCTTCCTCTCGTTTTGGACCCCACCCCAAACCGGTCCACGCCATCAATTTGTACTCCCTCTCATACTCCTCCTCTCCTTCCATTCTTATCACGTCCATCCTTTTATTATACTCTGGACACTCCACCATCAATCTCTTACTTCTCTTACATTTCTCACATTTCGCTGTCAAACTTATCATTATTCCTCCCTTTTTTTTCCATGTTTCACATTTCCTCCTTTTCATCACTTCTTCATTCACCTCCACTCTTCCCCTTTTCAGTTTTATTCCCGTCTCCCTTTCCCACTTCAACTTCTCATCTATACTCCCTTTCACTTCTCCCACATATCTCATTATCATCCCCACTATCTCCATTGGAAACTTCATCACCATCTTCTCCTCTTTCTTCACCACCTTCACCACCTTCTTCTCCTCTCCCTTCCCTTCTTTTCTGTGTTTACTACACTTTTCCTTTCCATCCCTCGACTTTACTCCACACACAGTCCCTTTCTTGGCCCCTTTCACGTATTTGTAGTCACACATTTCCGATGCTTTTCTACTAAGCCCTCACAAAATTCAGTTTTTCCTCCGCCAAGACCCCCTGCCCATTCCCGACAACACCATCATTTTCAGATCTCATTTTCTCTTAATTCATTTCTTATTTCACTTTCTATTATCTCATTCGCTATTATCATATTCAGCGTTTCTTCTTTCATTTTCCTCCATACTATTGTATTCTCTTCTTTAAAATCCCATTCTAGTGTTGCTCTTAAGAATCTTTTGTAATAATCTTCCCATTCAATATCAGTCATATTGTTATGTTTTTTCCCGTATCTTTCAATGTGTCTTTCTATCGCATTTGGCCTCATTGCATGCTTTTTTAATACTTCTGCTATTTCGTCTGATTTCAATGTTCTTGATACTATGCCATATTTATTCCAAAAGTAAATAAGATCCCCAAATGGTGATGCTCCTTCCTCTAATACATATTCCAACAGTTCTTTTTTATTGTGTTCTACACATTTTTCCACAATTACGTCCGAATGATATATGTAATCTATATTACAATGTGATATATATGTTTTTGACATTTCCTCGTATTTCGCTTTCACCACATCTTCCACCTCTTCCCTAAATCGTTCTCTTCCAAAATATTCATTTGTATCCCACCCTGAATAACTAAATTTTTGACCAAATGGTCCTATCCCTCGTTTCGTTATATATTCTTTTAATAATTCACTATTATTCGAATGCTTTAATAAATGTCTTATTACTATTGTATATTTTTTTTCTGGTTTCGCTTTCCATCTTTTCATAAAGTATTCCAATATCTCTTCATTCATTTGCATTCCTCCTTTATTTATTATTTCTTCTTCATCTCCAAAATTATATTTTAATACTTGTATTTTGAACGTATTTGTATTTATTATTGAGTTTTTTGACACTGCTACTCCTAGTGGTTTCCCATAATATATCCCTATCATATACCATATCTCTCCTGGTAACTCCATCTTTTTCTTTACCTTTTCTCTCTTTTTTTCATTTTCTTCTCTACATCTTTATCCCGCCCATTCCCGACACACGCCACTCAAGCCCCCTCTTTTGACTTCATCTTTATTTCCATTGAACATTTCCCACCTCCTTTCCAACATATTATATGCTTTTTTTGAACTTTTTTTCATTTTATTATTCACACCCATTCCTGACACATACCACAGTGACCTCACTTTCAGAAAGAACGACTTGTCACGCTCGTGTTGCCTTGTCATGCTCGTTCCCAAAGGATGTCTTGTCAAGCTCATGAAACATGTCACAACCATTCAGAGAAAGAACGACTTGTCAAGCTCGTTCTGAAAGGACGCCTTGTCACGCATTTCTGAAAGGATGACTTGTCAAACGAAATTTTAAAGAAAAAGAAAAAGAAAAAATTGAACGAAGCGTGTCCCGATCACTCTTGTGATCCTTCCGGGCGGTACCTCTCCCACCTTACATCTAAGCAGATCTCACAATCAATTCCTTAGAATCGCCTTGATCTTTCCAAAACAAATCCCTGTGACGATTTCCTTCATCGCGTCTCTTTGTTGTTTAGATCTCTCGATAATTCCAACACAATCCTATTGAAGCCGATCAATAACCCCTGTTACCATTTTCTTCATTGTCTCTCAACATCTTGCAATCTTTTTTGATCCATCTCGACTCTTTCACATTGTACACTTTGGCGGTGGGAGGGTTCAATCAATTGGAATAGAATGTGCTGGCATTCAGAAAGAACGACATGTCAAGCTTGTTATGAAAGTATGCCTTGTCAAGCTCGTTCTGAAAGGACGCCTTGTCATGCTCGTGAAACATGTCACACACCAAGAACGACTTGTCACGTCGTTCTGAAAGGACGCCTTGTCAAAGCTCTGCGCGTGTGTCTCATTATATGGTTGGTTGAGTGTCTCGTTAAAAGGTATGGTATCGTTAATCAATGATCCTGTGTCTGATTGTTTGTTTTGATCCCATTGTGGCTGATTTTTTGTCTCAATTAAACAAACCAGCTTTCCCTGTCCCTTCTCCTTTCAACAGCTTCAGCAAATGGAGACAAATTTTTCTTCTCTGCTGTGGCCTGTCCCCACCCCTTTCAACAGCAAATGGAGGCAAAAAAAAACTATTTCTCTCTGATCAAGCCCCTTCCAACAGAGAGCACGCAGAGGAATTTTCTTTTCTTTTTTTTATATTCTTTTATCAAATATATAACCCCAACATCCATAGCGGCCCTCCCGTTCAACAGCTAGGAACTCGCTCTCTCTCGCTCTCTCTCGCTCTTCCCTGAAACCATCCCTGGCCATGAACAGCTTGTGCGCACTCCTCCTCGGTCTATTGGCATCTGTCATAGCCAGTTTCCCCATTCGAGTCGAAGCTGCTGACCGATCCGCAAACCCTTTCCTGTTACTGTACACCTTGGCCACTGATGAAATCAGAAACATGCCTTCAGCTCCCAGCGGCTTTAACAACGATCACAACATTGACGTGCGTTTAACAAACTACTCTCCATATCCAGCACCATTTGTTTCGTGCCCATCCTCTGCGGAACAACATTTCTAACCGCCCACCATCTTTTGCAGCTAAACGAACTTGTCCGTCACTTTTTCCTTCCGCTCGTCAAGGACTGTTCGATCGTTGAAGTCCAGACTATCATGAACCACTTCAATTCCAATTCCGGCCGACAACCCTACATACATCAAATTATGGAGATAATCAATAATGTTGGCAGCAACTCAGTTGTAATCTCAAATGCTGCCAACCAACTGAAGAAAAATCTGATTATGGGCCATGCCGTTGTGGAACCAAACGAAGAGGCGAAAAAAAATCTCAAGGGAAAGTGGGACTTGATCAAAAGTAATCGTGAGAAAACTTTGGCGTATTTGATACGGGTTTTGGAAGATTCACTTGCTGGATTTAAAGTTCAGTGTATAAAACGTATGTTCCTGCCATGCCATTCAAGATGCAGTTTACTCCTCACTGACACGCTTTTTTCTTTCTTCTGTTGAAAAGCTAACCTTGTGGAAAAGTTTGCAACGGCAGTAAATACGAAGACCGTGTTGGTTGACGAATGGTTGAACTACGGGCGTAAAAGGCTGGTAAGGCAGCTTTTCTGGGTTCACTCTTATAATAAAGTCGTCGTGAACCTTCTAGACAACATTAAAGACAACACAGAATATCAATAATGACATGGACGCCTATAAGGCAAAAATTGACAACGCCTTGATGGGCGCCGAGAATGAAGTCTGCACAAAAAATCAAGAGTGCGCAACGTTCTTGGTGGAAAGCCTGAGTGCGGAAGATTTCCCTGGGGGTTTCCACAAGGATGAACTGAAATCTCTGAAGGACTATGTGAAGGCTCTCCCTAAAGCGGACCAGGAAGTCGCCAATAAGATTCTCAATCAGATCACGCTCGACGATCCCACACCGATAGCTCCTGTTCCCTTCTTCAAATTCTGTTTAAAATCGTTTCCCGAAGTATGTTTCCTGAATTTTTGTCTTATTTTGTCCGTAACACTCAACATTTTCAGCTCGTTCGTGCTAAAAGAGCCGCTGATGGTTCCGGTTCTGCTATGTCCTCTTTCCGAAGCGGAAGTCGAGTGCAAGGATTCCGTGCAAGCTCCAAACCAAGTGGAACAGTAGGCACCAAAGGCATTGACTCTAAAAAGCTTTTTGAACAAACAAAAGCACATCAAGGTCAGTCCCTGATTTTCTTGACTTTTGGATATTAAATCTTCTGTCTCCTTGCAGACAGAATTCTCAAAATATTCCTTGAGAAGCAGCCAAAGAAAGCAGCAACACTTCGCAAGCTGGCAAACGAAGCATTAACGTCCTGGAAGCAAAACTGGAATACTTTTGTCGGACGCTTGAATAATCTACGTCGAAGCAACCCCAAGGCGACTGTTTTGACGAAGACAAAAGCTCAGTCAAACGAGTAAAGGCCGCTCCCAACACAAAGGCGAAAGCAGCGCCTGTAAGACGAAAGACAAGAATGACCACAGCCGCTAAGCCTGCTGTAAAGACTGGAAAAGTTAGTACAAGTACGACCGCAAAGACTATGAAGGCTCGATCAAAGTAAAAAAAAAAACAGTGTGGTCAACAGTCATTGGTGAGGAGTGGTGAAGGGTTTTGAAAAAATAAAGAAATTCGTGCCTGACATGTCAACTCAATCGTCGATGAACCCCCGACTGTTTTGCCTTTCCGACGACGTGCTGATTGCAGTCTGCCGCTTCCTGACGCTTTCCGATCTCGCAAAGCTGTCTCACTGCTGCACCCTTGCCTGATCGGTTGTCGGAGGCCACGTTGTCCCTGCATTGCTGCTTCGCCCACTGCTCTACATAGCCAAAGCTTCAGCCACAGAAGCCAGCCGCCACCACTGGGACGATCGATCGGCTGAACCTGGTCCCTTCTCATTCTCTGCGCTGGTTGCTATCCGATGCTGCATTGATTTGCGCTGCACGTTCGACATACGGGGCTTGGACATCGATAATGCTGTAACAGCTATAAAGTCGATCCCTATCCTATTTCCAATCGAATTTCTCTTGAGCGAGTTCGATTTACCTGGGGAACAACTTCTTGACCATCTTGTCACAGATGCTGTGAATGCTTATTGCGGGGATGGAACCGTGAAGCCGAGATTTTCTATTGCACTGATACCTTTTGACGTTCGATTTGCATTCTGGAAAGACTTGACGGAGACACCTAAGACCCGTCCTTATATTTACTTGCTCACCCGCAGTTTTGACCCGGTTCAGGCTGAAGCTGCATTCAACTACTTGGAATCTCGTATTCGGCTCTTTACTGAAAGCTATGATATGGTCGAGAATGAAGCAATGGAATACAAACACAAAAGCTATGACAGCGATTGTGAATATTACGATAATGAGCAAGTCGAATCGAAGGGACCAAACTCATGGTTGCCATCGGTGCTGGTCGAAGCCCTTGTATCACTTCTTCCAGCACTTGCTGCTCACTCGATGGAAATGGTCCGGCAAGCTTGGGAACACATCTGTGTGCTTGTGTTCACCGCCAAAGCATCATTTCCTGACGCTAGTATCGTTCGTGATTGTGTGTCTGCCAGTTCTGATTGGATAGTATTTTGGAAACAGTTTGTGATCCGTTTCCTTGATAGTCGTGATTTCAGTTATGCATCTCGGTTTATAGAGCACCTTCGTTATGTTGAGGTGGATGGAGCTGCTGAGGATACATTACTACAAGCATTTCAGGAACGAGAAGTGAACAAGTCAGATATGCATGATCACCGTGCATTTATTGTCAGGCAACTGCAACTATTGGAAGACTTTTGTTTTGTAGTAAATTTGGAACACGCTCCAAAAATCATTGCTGCACTTGCAGATATCGGGAGGACCATCAGAAACTTGCAGTTCAAAGCTGCGATCTGGAAATTATTGGAAAGCTGCGTGAGATTATTGGACGGCCGCCTGTATAAACTATTGACTGCTCTGAATGGACCCTGGGCTTTTAGGCCCAGTAACGTAGATGACGACAAGGCCAAGATCAAGTTCCAATTGGACGTCGAGGAGCTTGTTCACTTTTACCCAAGCCCGCTTGCATTGGCAGTTCTTCCTATCTGTGGTGGCAAGGATTTGCATCTCACCTATATTCGTTCCACTGTTAAGCTCGAGCGTAAAGTCGATTTGACAAAACTCTGTAGTTTGTTGTTGGGCGAACGGTTCAGGACAGCTTTTGTGCTTGCAATTGACATGGTTTCGCTGGAGTTGCTGGACTGTCTGTGCCAAAACAAGTTGGAGCTTCATCGTCAGAAATTGCTTAAGCATTGCATTCCTATCCTTGTGTCACAACTGAACAAACAAAAAGGCGTTGGAAAACTGATTAGTCGTTTGGCCCCTGACATGAACGAAAGCATGTTGATTGATATCCTCGATTCTATCCTTCTCATTCTCCCACAATATTCTCTGGAAACTAGTATGGATCGTGACATCCACCAATTGGGCTTTCCTGCAGTCATTGGTGCCCTTGCACAGCGTGGATTTTCGGGGCGAGTACAGCCTTTGGTGCTATTTTTGTACAACATTATAGCTCATGACTGGCAGCATCACTCCCCTGGCTTTAAAATACGTGCCCTCGTTTTGGAATCAGTGATACTGCCATCTCAGCCCGATATCGTTTGCGGACATGACTTTGCTTTGGAAGAGTAGGCTACGAAACCCCAGAGATTTTTACTGAAACATTGGCTCGAGCATCTGCAAAGCAAATGGCCGGCCTGATCACCACCAAATCTGCTTCTATTAGCGATGTAGAAAGGTTATTGTTTGCAGCCCTTGAACATGCCCAGCGGGATTATCATCTGCGTAGTGGTACACTTGTTATGAAAGTGGTTCGCCAGCTTCACCAAAGTGTAGTTGGATCCCCGATGGTGTCTCCAAGTATAATGGCCTCGCTATTGTCTCTCCTAGCTGCGTACTCGAGTCAGCCGGGAGAAATCCACGATCCAGACGAGGTCCCAGCTGCACCAGAGGTGGCATCGCCAGAGCTGGACTTTGTGACACAGATGCTGGCACCAGCGTCTGGTCTTGTTATGAGGAAGCGGTGGCAAGTTGTCTGAGAGAGGTGTGGGTGCAGGCAACCTTCTGCAGGAGTGTAAGATTCGTATATTTAACGCGATCTGAGGAAGCAGGCTTTGGGTTTCGGAGGGTCTTGTCAGGTAAGGTTATCGCAGCATGGAAAGATGCATTGGAGAGGAAGGAAGTATGGTACATGAATGTTTCATTTGGTGAGAGGGTGAAAATACTGTATAAGAAGTATGGGCTTGTCTGGGCTAACGAATAAACGAACGACTTGTCAACCACCCATTCCCAACACGCTCGAAATATACCTAACACACATATCGTATCATATCGTATCATATCATATCATATCATATCATATCAAAAAAATCTTCTCCCTCATTTCTTTTCAAATCTCCTTATTGTTTTACGTTGAACAGACTTCCATATTAATTATGTTCATATTTTTGAACGCCCATTCCCGACACCAGTTGGACGTTACCTTTATTGAACATCTTGTTCACTTACTCCACTTAACTACTTCACTTCTTTACTTTACATTACTTCACATTACTTCACATTAATTCACATTACTTCACATATTCTTTGAATTTTTTTGGATTTTTTTTCTTATCTTATTCTTCAGCAACTATATATGATCCCATGCCACTCGATCAGCACTAACATATTGTATTTTTATTATTTTTCATCTTTATTGAATATCTGGTTCTACATTTCTCTCACTACTTTCTCTCACTACACGAAACATACTATATGATTTTTGTTCTTATATTATTCTCTCCTCCAACGCCAAGACCTTTCACGTGATGCATGACTTGTCACACTCGTTCTGAAAGAACGCCTTGTCATGCTCGCCCTTGACTTAACCGCCGCCCTTCCCGTCGTCGTTCTCACCAAGTAACGCATCTCTTCGGTGCGATCTGTTCTTTTGATCTTGCTTATCTTTGACAACACGAACAGCCACAATCTCTGTACGACATGCATCTTTTTCGCCTTCCCGACGAAGTGATCTGTGCCATCTTCAGCTTGCTGACCTTCTTGGATCTTACTCGACTCTCTTGCTGCTGCTCCCTTGCCCGATCAGTCGTTGGACGTCGTTTTGTAAAGCCATTTCTTATTGATCCAATCCTCCGAATTGCGCTCTTGTCAGTTACGAAGCACTGCGGGCCAAAGAAGTTCCATAGCCCTTTCTTCTTCTCCACATTGGTCGCTATTTGGAGCTACATAGATCTATCCTACGCTTTTGATCTTTATGGTTCAGAGGAAGATCATGCGATTTTACAATCAATTCCCTTTCTATTTCCCGTAGAAAGCATCGTCCAACCCCCCGCCTGCCATTTGGACAATCTTTCAGCCCAAGCTATAAACTCTTCCTTCGAGGTCGGGCAGTCCCTTCAGCTGAGGCCATTTGAGATGCGTTTGAAATTCTGGAAGGGCATGATTGATAGAGTTTCATCGTGGTGACGGTCCTCTCATCAACTTACTGATCAGCAGCTTTGACAGCGATCAAGCTATGGAAGCTCTTCAATACTTGGAAACCTATGTCCAAACCCATCTTGAATTCCTTGTTGAATGTAGCAAAAAGATATCAATTATAGTCGAAAATGAATCTGAGCCGGAATTTGATCCATTTTTGCAACTGCTTGTTTCAGCTGTTTTGGCACTTATTCCAGCACTCTCTGCAGACAGTGTCCATCAAGCATGGGATCTCCTTTATGTACTTGAATTCACTGTCAAGACACAATGGTCAGAACCAACTCGTGTTTTCGGTCTATTTGTACCAGTCCTTATTGGATTCCATTTTGGAAACAAATCGTGGTTCGAGAAATGGATCCCAACAATTGCGGTAAACAGCCTGTATGGTTTGTTCGTTTCTTGGATTCAGACAAGGTGATGGGACTCGCACTTGACACTATGCTACAAACCATCTCCGAACTTGAAATCGACAAGTCTGATGCCCCCGTCTATAAAGCATTCATTGAAAGGCAACTAAAATTCATTACGACCGCTTTGTGTAGATGTGATTGGCGAACAAGCACCAAAGCTTATTGGTATTCTTGCCGATATTGTAAGGACAATGTCATTTGAAGACTCTGGCGATATGCGTAGTTGTTTGAACTCCCTGAACGTTGGTCTGTCTAAACTGCATTATCATTATGTTGGACCCAACAGTGGAGAATTCGAATCAAATGTTGACGAGCTGATTCGCTGCTATTCCAACATCCTTTATTCAACCACACTGGATTATCTTCCAATTTGTGGAAGCGAAGATTGTCATCTCAATTATATCGCCATTGAGATTGATCGGAATGCTAAAGCTCTTTGTCGCAATTTGTCAGGCCAGCGCTACCATTCTATATTTGTGCTTGCTATTGAGCTCGAACATTTGGATCTGCTTTACAATTTGGGCAACAATAAGTCTGAACTCCGCTTACACCACATTGAAAAATGTTTTCCTATGGTATTGTCAAAACTAAACAAAGAGGAAGGTGTTGGAAGACTTATCGCTTGCTTGGTACCGGAAATGTCTGACAGAATGCTTCTTCAGCTTTTAAACGCCATTCTCAAGTTCCTTCCAAATTATTCCCTGGAAGCTTCAGTGGACTGGCACCTACATGGGAGCTGCTTTCCAGTTCTATCAAACGTCCTAGCACAGCGCGGATTTGTGGAGCACGTTCAGCCATTGGTTCAATTTTTATTCAGAAACATTGATTACAAATGGGGTTTTGATTCGGAGCTTGTCGAAAATATGGAACGTGTCGTAATGACAGTGATTCAACATCTAAGTTTTATAACTCTGTCCGATATGGTTGTGCTTTGGAACAGAATTCATGAGGATTCGTTATATGTCTCGGAGGCATTTACCATAGCGTTTACTGAACAGATGGCTATCCTTATCAACAAAAAATCTGCATCAATTGAAGATATGGAACGTTTACTGCTTGAAGATCTTGAACGAGAAACATTTAAACCTCGTTGGTAAATGTTTGTCTCTGGAATGGATTTCTAGTGATGAAAGCTGTCCGCCTGCTTCGCAAACAAGTCGTTGGTTTCCATTTGGCATCTCCAATGATTACACATTCTCTGATGCATCTCCTTTCTGCTTACTCGAGCCACACCTATCACTATATGGAACATTTTATTGTTCCCAATATGTCGAACGTTCAATCACCGGAACTGGATTATGTCGCTCAAATGTTGGATCCTTGCTCTGGACTGGTGATTACAAACAATGTCGCCAGCTGCTTAAAGGAAGTATGGGTGGAGTCAGTCTTCTGTGAGGCTTCCAGGTTTTTTGAATTGAGGGCGTCCGAGGAATCCCCTAACTGGCTTTTCATCAAGTGGTGCGGATTTTCGACGTGTGCTGTCGACTGATATTATTTCCATTTGGAAGTCAGTCTTGGAGAGATGCAACATGGTTTGAGCGGTTGATTTTGGCAAGAGGTTGAAATTGCTGTATGAGAAGTATGGACTTGTTTGGGTGGCTGGTACTTCTCATAAACTAACATTTCAATAACATAATGTCGTAAAACTTTTGAACATCTTTTATTTCACTCGTCTAACAAAAAAATCCGTGGACTTGAAAATGGATCGGCCCATTCCAGACATCCCTCAATATCACTCGAGCAATGTTTTTCGAGAACTTTTCTAACTTCAGCGTTCAGAAAATCATCAAGACGTTGTTCAACCTGTTCTCGTAACTCTGCAAGAGATTCGTACTCTGGTCGTTTAGCAAATATTTCGTCCAACTTTGAACGATTGAACGAGTTGTATGTTTGACATGGAGTTGCTATAACCCAGTCCAAATATTTTGCCGATTACGAAACATTTTCCTCCTAGGTCCATTGGATAAACTGGTTGAACGAATAGACGAGCTGCTTTAAAATGATCCACTCCGTGCTTAAATCCGTTCTTGGCAATCAATTCCAAAAATGTTGTAACTTCATCGTGGCCTGTTTGAACTGAGTATTCAAGTGGAGGCATCAAACGCCCTTGTTCAATTCCTTCGTGATAACGCTCTATTTTTTCTTTTTCAAGCCATTCAATTCTACTTTTAAATACGGTTCTTTCAGATTCAGAAACATATCGCCATGTAGCGAAACCTCCAATCCATCCCAAAATAATTTGTATATATGCTTTGTTGCTCATCCTTTTTAAGACATTTGAAGCAAAATTCATTTCTCTTAATTACTGCGCACATATATAGTTTCTTTATTTAACTGTTAATTCTGTAAAATTTTCAATCCATAGTCACTGAAATCTTTTAGTTTCGTATCGTCACGTGACATTGTTCTGAAATCTGTCATAAAAAAAAGCTCCTAACACTGCTGGCTACAGTGCTAAGAGCTTTTCTTTCCACTTTTTCTCCCACATCATTTTTCTCACCACATCATCTTTCTTATCACTATATTCTCATATTCCTCTCCTCTCTCACTTCCACACCATATTCCAAAAATCCCCCTTCCCCTTATCGCATTTCTCACTTTCCACTTCTTCTCCACTCTTTCTACCACCTTTTCGTGCATCTCCACTCTCCCTCGTCCTAATTTCATCCCCGTGTCTTTCTCATACTTTATTATTTCGTCAATGTCGTCTTTCACTACTACATATCCACTAATCTTCATCACTATCTCCTCTGGCAGCATCTTTCCACACATCCTTGCTTTCTTCTCAATACCGCACAAAATTCACTTTTTTCTCCGCCAAGAATTCTATTTCTTTTTTTTCTAATTTCTTTGTGTTTTCTTTCCACACATACTCCTCGTATTTCTTATCTTTTTCTCTTATTTCTTGGATAAATCTCTTATCTGTTGTTACAATAATGTCATCAATGTATTTCATTATTGCGCAATCATCCCAATTATTCCAGTATTTTATTGACATTTCGTGTAACTGTTACAACATTCATTTCAACTAATATTTCTTCCTCACCAATATGATCTTTACATTCCAACTTTCCGCATTTTTTACTTTTCTTTTCCCGTTTTTCAAAATGTGTCTACACTCTCCTCCTTTCACTATCTTTTGTATGTTCATATTCTTTCTCTTCCTCCAAAATTCAATTTTTCTCTTCCCACACACTTGAGTCGAGAAATGGTTTGTATGCGTTATTAAAAATTTAATTGTCTTTTTTAACAGCAAAAACAAAATGCGCATTCTCACAAGTTTTGCATCAGCTCAAATCGGATCTGTTTCAGGATCGATTATCATTCTCTTGTTTGCATTAGTAAGTGATAAATTTTCGAATAAACGAAACAAAGAGCTTCAAGTGGAGCTAAAGAAAATGGACGATGGATCTGAATTTGAAGCTAAAGAAAATGGACTATGATTTTCACTTGAGACTTTCGAAAATGGAAGAAGAAAAACACATGAGACTTTCAAAAATTTTTTAACATTTTCATATCCTGCCCTTTTCTCACACAAACCATTTAAACGACTCAATGATGCGTACATGTTGCGATTTTCCATTTCTATTAAATTATTATAACAAAGTCTTTTTCCCCGTTTTCAAAATGTGTTTGAATATTTTTCCACTCAAAATTCAGTTTATCTAAAGTCACGTGACCTTATACAAAACTATACAATTTTTAATCTAGTTTCATCAAACCAATACGCCAAATGATAGTATTCTAACGTTTCTTCATTTATAATTAGTCCACTTAGTATAGCTCGTTCATTTGAAATTGGTAACCATACTTTAATATATGTTTCTCCATTCATTTTGGTACATACATGTTCATTTTTTCTAAAATTTTTTATTTCCACTTTCCACTTTACTTCTTCTAAATTTATATCCTGTCATTTTTTCAAATTCTATTTTTTCAACAATTGTTCCTGAGATATCTTTTATTGATATGTATCTCAAGATTTCACTTATAATTTCTGTTGGTAACATCACCATTCACATTTATTACTACATCTTTTTTCAATTTTTACTACACATATTTCACTGTACAACATCTACAAAAATTTTTTACTACACAACTACACAAACTGCACAACTAACTACAACTACAACTACACAACTTTTTTTACTACACAATTTTCATTCTTTATATAAATCACTCTTTCGCTTGTCACTGTCACAAACAAAACTCATCTCATCCACTTCAACATGTCTGACCTTTGAAACAAAATCTGAGTCTGATTTCGCTTCTGACGTAAAACTCGACGATATCGAACTCAACGTACAAATCGTTCTTCTCGACATATACAAAAAGATGGACAAGATTCTTGATATTCTCAATAAGCTTGAGGTAAGTGTATTTTACATTTTCGTTCTTTGAACTAACAAATTTTAGATGGAAGCTACTTCTGTTAAAGCTAAAGTCACACCCAAAGAACATCCAAGCTCTTCGACAACCAAAGCTACAACTTCTACGCCGACTTGTCTCGGGAAAACTACAAAGAATCTTCCATGCAAGCGCAAACCTTCAAACGATCCCAACATTCATCCCTACTGTTCTACCCATGTTTCTCAACGCAAAAATGTTGTCTGAAGAATATGTCGATGATTGCGAATAAAAAGAACACTTCTTACACCATTTTTTTTCTTTATTTCTTCACGCACTTCTTCCAACAATTTCCCAAGTAAGGTTTGTCCTTTATTTGTCCATATCTCTGTTTTAAACCTTCCATTTTCTTCCAATCTTTTATTTCCTGTTTCCACCAATTTTTTACCTAATTCACCTACAAACTTTCCTCTCAAACCTTTTCTCATACTGACATCATATCTTGCAGTTTCCATTTTTCTTCAAATCTTGCTTTTATTAAATCTTTCACTTTATCTTTACTTACTCGATTTCTTCCTGTCTTCCTTCATTCATTCTTTCCCACACATATTCTCTATATTCCACTTTTTACCTCCTATTTTCTTACATTCTTTCCCACTTTTCCCTCTAATTCTTTCTACGTAACTTGGATCAATTCTTCTAAACTTTTCACATTGATAGTATTCTTCTACACTTCCATATACTTCTCCATCAACTTCTACTCTACATGGATACAAATTACTTAACCAACTTTTTTCTCCTCTGAATTTTATAACGTCTTTTTGCTCAATCATAACACTTGTTTGATCATCTTCTTCCATCGCAGAAGTTTCTCTCTCTTTTCCCTTTCTGTTGTCAACTTCATTCACATTTTCATTTTCACTGACGTCTCTTTCTCTTTCTTTCCCTTTACTTGACGACCCTACTATTGCTTCTCTTTCCATGTTTTTTCTTATTGCTTCCATCAAATCTTCCATTTCTTCTGTATTTTCTTCCGTATTTTCTCCTTCTTCTGTTTCTATTACATCTGACACGTCCATATCCATTTCAGGTGCCTTTCTTTTCTTATCTTTCTTGAAATATCTTTTGACTTTCTTTATCAATCTTGGGGTTCCATCCTCTGTAAAGGCTGTCTCTATGGTTGTTATCCATTTCTTGTTTTTCGACAAACCACTTCTTAACTTGAGCTTTTTCATCTTTTTTGCCAAGTCGTCGGTCTCGCTGTCACTTTCACTACTTTCTTCACTACTCTCTTCACTGCTTTCACTTTCATTTTCAACACCGTTTGAACGTAATATTTCATCGATCTCTTCTTCAGAATTCCCTTTATTTCTCAAGCTTTCAATAAATTCATTTACCTGTTTTCGTCGCCGTTTTTTCTCTTCTTTTTCATCATACACTGCAATATTCTCCATATCTGTGTCTGTTAGTTTTCAGTTTCTTCAAATTTTCTTCCAAATTTTGAACTATTGAGCTGTCGTTTACTCTTCTCCTTCCTTTCTTCTAGATCAGTGTTTTTAGTTCTTTCGTACAAAGCTTTTATGTCTGGCAATATTCTTTTCCAGAAAACATTTCCTACTTTTATTAATAATTCTTTTTCTTTCATTCCTTCGTATCGATTCTTTAACACTAAATATTGATCTAATCCACTTACAGCTTCGTTGATGATGTCGTATTTTTCCTTGTTATTGTGTTGTTCACTATACATTTTCTCATTCCACTGTTTTATCTCTTCTTTTTCCAATCAATTAGTTTCCTAAATGAATTCGGCCATTCTATTACTTGCACATCATATGGTACCCTGTTTTCTCTTATTATTTCTAATATTATGTCCTTTATTTTTCTTCTATGTGCTATGTAATCTCTTTCGTCAAAATCGAAATCATCAAACTCTATTGTCACATCATCCTTGTCCATTCCCATTTCTTTCTTTACTTCCACTTCATGCGTTAGTCCCTTTCTTTTTCTGTCTTTTGGTACATACATTTCTTCACCTTCGTCTTCCATTTCATTTTGTACATTTTGAATTAAATTTGTTTCATTCAAGCTATATAGTACATACGTTATTGCATTTACAAATGCTTCTTGCTTTTTTGTTTCAGTATTTGTCTCAAAGTTTTTGTATGGCGTCTTGTGCTATAAAATTTTCATCCACAAATACACTTGATTTTATGTCATTATTATTTATTAAATCTTCTATTTTCCTTATATAATTCTCGATCATCTTTCTTTTACTTCCAAGTAATCTTCTTTTTCCTTCCCTTAGTATATCCACTAATACTTTCGCAGCCACTATTAATTTCATTGAACTTAAGGTTTGTCTATCATTTTCTTCGTCATTTATATCTCTTTTCAGTTTCCCTTCAAACGGCAAGTATGTCTTCCAATCTTGACGTCTCTGGGTCTAAAGTTCATCCTCGTTTTTATTCTTTCGTATAATTGCGATAACTGTTTCCCCTCTTCTGACAACTCTTCTTCCATTACATTCTCTCCATGCACTTCTCCATACGCTGCTTGTAAATGTCCTTCACTTTCCGTATCACTATAAATCTCTTGTTCTTTTCCTTGTTCTTTTTCTTTCTCCTTTTCTTTTTCTTTTGTCTCAGTTTTTCCAAGCCTCCCATACTCTCTTTCATTATTTGGTTCATAAATGCGTTTCTTCTCTCTCTTTCTATTTCTTCTTTTTCTTTCATTTCCCTCTCTTTTTTCTTCGTTCGTTTTTCTCTATACACGTCTCTTACGTTTTTCTCTAATTCTTCACTCACAAAATCTTGATAACTATACTTTTCCTCCTTAATTCTCCATTTTCATATTCTACACCTTCATACTTTTTCGTTAAACTTAATTGATTATATTCATTTACTTGAAATATGTTCCCATTCTTCAATCTTGCGTCTTTAAATATTATGTCTTTTTCTGTTAGTGGTTTCTCTGACTTGTATGCAAATTCGTTTGATGTTGTTTTTGATATCGTTTTGTTCAATGCTGGTACATATACCGATAGTATCCCCACTATTCGTTTTTCCCTCATATCTTCCTTCATACCCTTTATATGGTCCTGTTATTATTATCACTTCCTTTGAGTGATTTAGATCACTTGGCGCCTCTTTTGGCAAGTTTACTTTTACTGTATTATCTTCGAAAAATCATTGTAACTACACTCTTTTTCTTGTATTCTTCCATTTCCATACACTTTTCCTTGAAACTTATTTATTGAATGGTTGTATTTATTCGCTTGGTACACACTCCCATTTTTTAACACTGCATCTACAAAGAATATGTCTTTTGTTCTAATACTTTTTCCTCTATTTCTTTATTGTATAGTTCTATTTCTATTTTAAACTTTCCTTCTTTCGTGGTTTCCATATATCTCCCTTTTAATCCTTTGTATGGATCTATTAATACTATCACTTCTCTTGAGTGATTCAGTTGACTTGGTTTTTCATTTGGCAACTTCACTTCTGTTACGTTCATGTTTATTATTACTTTACAAAAAGTTTTTATTTAAAAGTACTTGTCTATTATTCTAAAGCTATGTCAAAGCTTTGTCTCGTTGAACTCGTTAATGTTTCTCACCTACAAAATGTCCTCGAACGTGCTAAAAAACTCGTTGACGACAATGTCCCTATTACCAAAGAAAATCAGTGGTGGATCAACAATTTCAATAAAATTTCTGAATGGCATCAAAACGTTTCTCAAGATAACTTTTCTGTTACTTATTTTCAAAAGCAAACTGTCGATACTATGCATGTTGGTTTACAACACTGTCCTCGCGAAGTTAGAAAATACATCTCCGATGATCTGTACTTTGACATTGATATAAAAAATTGTCATCCAACTTTACTTCAACAACTTTATCACTCATTCTTTGGTCCACAATACAAGATCAAGTTTCTGGATGAATATATCTCTGATCGTGAAAAAACACTTGCTAAGTATCGTCTCACCAAGGAAAGTGTCCTGGCCCTGATGTATGATGAACATTTCGAATTCAATCGAAACGCTCTTCCTGATCTTATTTCTTTTCATGCTGATTTGTACTCGAATTTTCTTCCAAAACTTCGTGATTCTGACCAATTTAAACACCTCAAACCTAATACGTCCAATTCAAATACGGGTGGTTCTTTCTTGTCACTTGTTTACAACACGTTGAAAATATTATTCTTATGTCCATGTACAATTACTGTCTTGCTAAAAATATTAAAGTCGGTGTTCTTGTGTATGATGGCATGATGTTATATAAAGATTCGTTTGTTAATGGTAATGTTGACTTTGACAATTTTCTTAGAAAACTTGAATCATATGTCTATTGTGATGTCGATTTTTCTATTCAATTAACAAGAAAAGATATGACACCTGATTCTACTGTCCTTAGTCAGCTTGGTTTAAAGAATGATTCTGCTAATGAAGTTATATTGTCTGCTAAAAACAAAGGCATTGAGTTTATGTCTGATTTCATTAAGAAAAAGACGAAAATATTCAAAGTTTGCATTATGATCATGATTCTAACAGTTTAATTGCTAATGCTATTTGTTCAATCACTGGAGTCATGCAAACCAGCTGATGTTAGTTCTATTTTCAAATATCTCTATCCTAATATTGCGTACTGTCAGAAACAATGGTTTCATTGTCCTTCTTCTACTTGTATTTGGCGTCTTTTAACTATCAAACAAATGTGGGAGTTTGTTTCTAGTTTGAAATCTCATTTCGATAGAATTTCATCTCATTATAAAAATTTAAATGGTTCTTCTTCAAGTTTTAGTATTATTCGAACTGCTAATAGTGTCAAAGATTCTATTAAAACATCTGGTTTTGTGAATTCTATCTTGGAATTTTGTGCTATGGAATTAGAAGTCGGAAATATCCATTCTAAATTCGATTCTTCGAAGAATCTTATTCCTTTCACCAATGGTGTTTATGACATTGATTCCAAAATTTTCAGAAAAGCTGTTCAAAACGACTATATTTTCACTACTGTTGGTTACGAATACAACCCTGATGCTAATAATCCTGCTGTTCAGAAATTTTTGAATGAAGTACTAAGTGATGAAGAAATACGACGTTACATGGTTTCTCGTTTAGCAAATTGTCTTGACCCTCGACTCTCCAATTCTGAATTTGTTATCATGACTGGTAGAAAAGGTGCTAATGGCAAAACCACTCTTCAAGACTTACAAACTCTTACCTTAGGTGGGTGGGTTTGCTGCCAAGTGTAGTGTCACTTTGTTAACTCGTCCTTCTGCTGATGCCAATCAAGCCACTCCTGAATTAGCAAAACTTGAAACAAACGTTATCTTTGTATGGCTGAACCTTCTGATGGCTCCAAATTTAACTCTGGTCTTATGAAAGAATTAGCTGGAAATGAGAACATTGTAGCTCGATCACTCTTCAAGGATTCTCGTACATTTAGAATGGAAGCAAAGATGTTTATTGCCTGTAATGACATTCCTCAACTCACTGCCGACGATGGTGGTTCCTATCGACGTCTTCGAATCATTCCTTTTAAAAGTCACTTCGTTGACGATCCCCGACGACCTAATCAATTCCTTATTGATCGATCCCTTGATGCCACTATTAGAAATGACTTGACTTGGCGACAAACATTCATGAATATCCTTATCGAACACCTTCATATGAATATTTCTATCATTCCTAACACTATTCTTCTTGAAAATGATGCTTATCGACGTGAAAATTCCAAATATATTGATTGGATTGAAAAGCACATCGTTTACTCTGAAAATAGCATCTTAGTTCAACGACTTGTTTATGAAGGGTTTTATGGTATTAATTCTTGTAAAACACATTCTTCTGAAAAGGCTAAACTAACCAGAGCCATTGAAGACTTTATAGATGATCATAACATGGACAAAACTTTAAAAGCTCGAAAAATTAATGGTAAGAAAGAAAATGTGTGGGAACACTTTACTTTTGCTTCTGAAAATGACGATAATGCTAATGCTAATGCTAATGCTAATGCTAATGCTAATGGAAGTGTTAATGATGAAATATAGCTTAATTTATGAAAAATGCTAATGTATATTTATGTTTATTTTATTTGAAAGTGTTCATTTTTATGCAATGGCAATGGTTATTTTTTAATACATGATTTGGTTGTTTTTGACATTTTCTTTTTTATGTTTATGATTTTCAGAGTGTGTTTTTTCTTTTTTTATCCACTGGTTCTTCAGGTTCACCAAAAAAAAATCCAAAAGTTCTTCAATTATGGTTTGGTTCTTCAAAAACTTCATTTCAGTATAGGGGGGGGGTCCCTAAAATGAAGTTTTTGAAGAACGAAAACCATAATTGAAGAACTTTTGGATTTTTTTGGTGAACCTGAAGAACCAAGACCATATTTATAACACTTTCTTCAAATGTAAAAAATATGCACACAGACCATTTCCACTAAATTTTTTATTCAGATATCATGTCACATTACTGAATAAAATGCATTCCATTAAACATTTGTACAAATTCTTTCTCAAATGAAAAAAACACTATTGCCTCCAAAAAGAGGAATAAATTCTTACACAAATCATGAGAGGAGATAAACATCGGGTGCGCCCATTCCACGACTCGAAAAAACCCCATGCCATTCGGGCACAACTAACATATTCAATTGTATTTTGTCGTTAGACGTGAACCTTCATTGTACATCTTGTTTTACATTTCTCTCACTACATTTCTCTTACTACTTATTCTCTGCATTTCTCCACAAATATTATATGATTTTTTTTGAACATTTTTCATATAATATTCTATCGCCGCAACAAGGGTCCGCCGATTCCGGACACTTTCTTTTTAGTACTTGTGTGACTTTCGTGACTTGCGTGACTTGCGTTTAGAGCACTTTCGTGACTTTCTGTGTGACTTTCGTTTAGAGCACTTTCGCGACTTTCGTGACTTTCGTGACTTTCTGTGTGACTTGCGTTTAGAGCACTTTCGTGACTTTCTGTGTGACTTGCGTTTAGAGCACTTTCGTGACTTTGGTGACTTGCGTTTAGAGCACTTTGGTGACTTGCGTTTAGAGCACTTTCGCGACTTTCGTGACTTTCGTGACTTGCGTTTAGAGCACTTTCGTGACTTTCGTGACTTGCGTTTAGAACACTTTGGTGACTTGCGTTTAGAGCACTTTCTTGGGCTCTTTCGTGACCTTTTGTGGGACTTTCGTTTTGAGAGCTTAGGTGAGCTCTTACGTTCATTAGATTTTCGGAACCATCTTCTAAATCCCCTTGAATAAGAACGAACAACATATTCGTTGCCATCATTTCCTGTCATTTCAGTTCCAAGTGGAAGTTCTGCTGCACTAAAGGAAGGTGATGGCCTTTTGGCCCGTCGTCTCTCAGCACTCGGGGAATGCCTATTTACCATTTTTATAATTAGACAATAAATTATATTTTAACAATTCTGATGAAAAAATCGAATTCCATTTAGAAACAGAAATACAAATGATCTTTCCAAATGAAATCTGTTTAATTATACATAAATATCTTGACATAGATTCACGAAGACATTTCGAAGATGCTTTGAATCTTGGAAGAATCTGTTATTCAATTCAAATGAACCCACACGAGGAAGCTTTGCAATCAGTATGTAATTTTAAAGTTGAACATAAATTTGAGCCATTTGCTCGTTTTATAATTACTTTTTACTGGAAAGAATGCGAAATCGTACTTATAATGAGTAAATTAGGAAAAAGAAAAACATATAGATGTTAGACAAAAAAACAAAAGATATGTAGTAACAGGAGGTGACCACATGTATGGTTGTTATCGTTATAATAATGATATCTAATTATTCGAACAGCATTCGATCTTTTCGTAAAAGCGAGTAAATGGATATACAATGGTCGAAACTACGCCCATTCCAGACACACTTCAAACGATTATAACACATTCCCTGCAAAATCTGATATACATTATTATATTTTAAAATATAAGCACATCCTGTTAGTTCATATCTAAGTAGATCAATTTTTTCAGAAGTTCTATAGATGACAATTCTTGGCAAATCAAAAATATGATTTCGTCTTAAAATACATTCGTATTCCATTTCTTCAAAACTTTTCATTAATTCATATTTGTTCCAAATAAACACAATGTAATTAGAATATATCGTTGTTGACGTTTTTGATAAACAATCGAAACACTTTTCGTCAAATTGTAGTTTGTATCTTGTTTGTGGCAACTTTAATGCTTTTTCGATATTCATTCTATCATCGAAACTTACGTATTCATAAATATTTTTGAATATTTCAAATGGCAACTTCACCATAATTATCTTTATTCTTCAGCACGTTTAAATTAACTTTGTGCCCGCCCATTCCAGACACGTACAAGTAATCTTTACAAGAAACTTCTGCACAGAATTGCTTGTTGTTACAAGTATTTCAAACGATAATTATTTGTAACAAGTCGATTCAATGCTGTTTCTATTATCTATATTCTTCGTTTGACATTTCTATTTGTCCCATATGATCATATTTTCTAAGAAAAGCACAAAATGTGCTGGATAAAGCTCGTAATGAAGGTGGAAAAATCTTATAACACGTTTTATCAATAACTCTTGGCATTATACCATCAATAAGTCGTTTTCGTTTCAAAATCCATTCCTCTTCCATTTCGTCAAAACTTCTCACAAATTCATATCTGTTCCATTTAAACTCTATGTAATTTGAGAATATCGTTGTTGATGTTTTTGATATGCAATCGAAACACTTTTCATCTATTTTCAATTTGTATCTAATTTTTGGAAGTTTAAATGCTTTTTCCATATTCATTTTATCATCAAGATTCAAGTATTTATAAATAGTTTCGAATAGTTCAAATGGCAACATTGTGTACGTTTAATTATTGCATTGTTTATAGTATTCATGAATGTTATGTTTATCGTTCTTTCAAAGAAATTCAAAGAATTACATGAATTTAGCTAAACATTTATTTCTCATATTATTACAATATGGTTTTAGGCACGAACGCGAATGCTTCTCTTTCAAGTATAAATCAAACCTTTTATTTTACAGGTGGTAACATTGGACTCAATACAACAAGTCCTGCTTATGTTTTAGATGTTGCAGGTAACATTAATGCTACTAGTTTGTTTAAAAATGGAACCACTTTCACTATTACAAGTCCTATAAATCCAGTTGTTACGTACAACACAACAGCAACCTTGACTAGTTCGGGATGTGATGTCATTGTTCAAGGACAGTCTGGAAATCTCAATATTGTTTTACCTACTTCTTGGTCTAGTGGTAGTACTATCACCGTTCATAACTTAGGTGGAACTGTTGGAAACTATAGACTTAACAACTCTAGTGTTTTTGTTAAAAAGGAATAGTACTTATGGCTCTATTGCTCGTCTTTCAGTTGGAGACAGTATTTCTGTAACACCTGTTGTTTCCAATCCTACTTCTATTAGCAATCTTCAAAAAATCAATTATAATGTTTCGCCTCCTAATTTTTTATACACACAATCTACTGTTAATGGGAATCTGTTGAAAGCTATTGAATGGAGTCCTGAATTAGGTATTTTCGTTGCCCTTTCTTACAATCAAAAAGGAAAAGCCATGATCTCGTCTGATTCCAAAACGTGGACTGAGTATTCAATTCCAAATACAAGAAAGTGGACGAGTATGGCATGGTCTCCACTACTTGGATTATTTTGTGCTGTTGCTAGATCAGGTGCATCTAGTACTATTGTCTTGACCTCAACGAATGGAACAAGTTGGGTCGAGAGTACTGCTCTTGCAACGAATTATGATTTTACAAGTATCTGCTGGTCGCCTGAGCTCGGAATGTTTTGTGCTGTTTGTTCGGGCTCGGCTATAGTTATGACCTCCAAAGATGCAGTAACATGGAGCTCTGTATCTATTCCCAATTCACGAGCTTATAATTGTATTATTTGGTCTGCAGACCTTGGCATTTTCGTTGCAATTCCAACTGATATTGCGACGATCGTTTTGACTTCAAGTGATGGTATCACATTTACAGAATCAAGTTCAGGGGCAAATTATGTTAATGACTTTTGTTATAGTCCTGAATTAAGACTCTTTTGTGCAGTTGGTGGATCGAGTTCTTCCCCTTTTCCTACTAATATTGGTGGAAATGGAACGTCCTCCTCTTATTTTATTTATTACTCTAAAGATGCAAAAACATGGACTACAGGTTATACTCAATCAAATAGTAATTACATTGGTTCAGTTTTTTGGTCTTCTTACCATAAATCATTTTATGCAGTTGGAGGGTATACTTATGTTAGCTCGGATGGAAAAAATTGGCTTCAACTAAATACTCCCACAGGCTACGGGCTTTATGCTAAGTACAGTCCTCAACTTTTAGCATTTGTTGTCACTGATGGTTCGACAAGTAACAATTATGTCCTTACTACTTTCACTTAACTTTTACGTTGAAATGAATACAAAATTATAGTCATTTTTACATAACATGAATCAAAATCGTTTTTATTCAATTCATTTACCTGAAAATTTATTGTTTGTGTAAAGTAACAAGAATGGTTCTATCTAGTTCAGGAAATTTAAGTTTCTCAACTTTGAATAAGTATTTTAGATTCACAAGTTCAGGAAATGTTGGGATTTTGTCTACAAGTCCAAGTTACAACTTGGATATTAATGGTTCTGTTAATTTGTCTGGTAATATTCTATTAAATGGAAGTGTGCTGTCTGGTGGTGCTTCCAATTCTGTTACTACTGTCAATACAACAACTTCTGTTTCTATAACAGGTCCTACTGATCTTGTCGTTTACAATGGAAGTAAAGTCATTATTCCAACAAATGTGACATCAGGACTTTCTTTTACAATTCATAACACAGGAAGTACTTCCACAAATACAAATGTTTATGTTGCATTAGGCTCGTCGACCACTGTTGGTTCTCTTTGTATGTTGCGCAAAGGAGATCATGCAAGACTTATTGCTTTAAAAAACACTATCGGCAGTCCTTATGATTATCGAGTTACACTAAATAGGACCACTGGTATTGGGATTAAAACTAAAACTATTACGTTAACAAAGACCTATACAAGTGCTGCGTGGAGTCCAAGTCTTGGTCTTTTTGTTGCTGTTTCTGTTGAAGGGTATTCTGCTGTGTCAAATGATGGAATAAACTTTTATGAGACAAATTTAGCATATACCACTAATCAAAGTACTCCATTGATATTATGGGTCCCTGAATTTAATAAATTCTTTTGGTATTACAACACAGTTCAATACATGTATGTTGCGTACTCGAGTGATGCTGTAAACTGGACCACAACCGTTGCTATAGGAGGTGCGGGTTACATGACATCTATTGTTTGGTGTCCTGAAATTAAGACATTTGGATGTGCTTTATATTACAATCGTGGTGGCACTACTTTATATTCCAGTGTGGATGGAATAAACTTTTCAAATGGAATTTCTACATCAACACCTCAATTATATTCTGGTATATGGTCTTCTTATGATTCTCGAATCTATTATGTAATACTGTCGACCGGAAAACTTTTTTATCATGTCGTAGGTACTAATTCATTCAGTGGTGGTGGTGGTTCTGCTTTGACAAATAGTTCTAATTACACTTCTAATTATGGGAATGGTTGTTATTTTCCATCCAAAATGGCTATGTTATACCCTGGGTCATCAAATCACATACAAGTTATAGTTCAAGGCAGTAGTTTCAGTGACTACACAACATTACAACCATCAAACATACTTTATTTAATGTATTTACCGGAAAAAAATATCGTGATAGGCTTTCCTAATTCAGCTGGTTCAATTGGATACTCTTATGATGGTATTAACTTCAATAAAGTTTATGCAAGTGTTTCGTCAACCTCTATACGAAGTCCTTCCACTTGGTCTCCTCAACTTAACACAATATTGTTGACAAATAATGGCACTACATTGTATGCTGTTACACTATAAAAATGAAAAAGATTTTATTTCACATCAGATCATACATATGAAAGTTATAATAGCTGGTGGGCGTGACTTTTATGACTACGAAGTTGTTAAAAATGCTATCCAAGAAAGTCAATTTGACATTGATTTAATCTTGTCTGGTGGTGCTTCAGGTGTCGATGCTTTGGGAGAAAAATATGCACGTGATTATAACATAGAATATGAAGTGTATAATGCAAATTGGTCGAAACGGTAAAAGTGCTGGTCCAATAAGAAATCAAATTATGGCTGAAAACGCAGACGCCTTAATTGCTATTTGGAATGGACAAAGTAAAGGCACAAAAATATGATTGAAACAGCCAAACGTATTGGTTTAAAAGTATTTGTCAAAATGGTTGATACTGAAAAATTGAATTTATAATAACATAGTTCTTTTTGTAACAGAAATGAACATTTGTTCTTACACATTTAAGCGAGGTCCCAGGAAAGATCAAGAATGTGGAAAGGAGTCGTTCTCAAAACACACTGGAGAACATGAATGCTACATTTGTTACACTACAATTCCTAATAGAATTAAAAAGAATGTGACACAGTGTTGTAAACGTGCAGCTCATCAAAGCTGTTTTAATACATGGAAACGCGTTGGAAATAGATGTGGATTTTGTGGTACTGAATGGAAAAAATTAGATGTCTATAAATTAATTTATGACACTTTAAAGGATTACAATGAATACATAGCATTCAATGTTGCAAGTGGAATCAAATATTACATGAACGAAACACCATTCAAGTTTCATGAACGTGTTGCTTTGAAATTACTCGACATTTTTAAGGTCATTCAACTTCAAATGCAGGGACACACTGATCTTTCTATTTCTTGTGAAATAAAAGAAGTTATGAAAGAATGTCGTCGTATTACTGATGAATATGACTTTTACTTGCAAGAATATGAAATTACTCCAACTCACGTTTTCGTTCGTAAAGCTTGTAGTCTAGCTTATTCCTTACATCGTTCGAGGACACCTGGTAATAGAACAGTTCATCCAATTTATTTAGACATAAAATGTGCAGCTAAAACGTTTGATATAGATGTTCAGTGATGTTACTTGTATTTTTTGAAATATTTTACATAACATTGTACATGTAAAATCCTTTCTTTAGCATTTCTAATTATATTTTTTCTGGATACATTTGTGTAAGATTTTATGTACTTGCTCTCGTGTTTGTAATATAGACAAGAAATGGATGTCTGAAACTATTTGACACAAATATTTTCTATGCTCAATGTAATAAGATATGTCGTTGGCTTCTGCCAGTAATCTCAGTTTCTCTCTTATGAATGCTTGTGTCAGATTCACAAATGGAAATCTTGGCATCAATACCACTGCCCCTGCCTATGCCCTTGATGTAAATGGCTCTCTCAATGCTACAAACTTTTTGCAAGCTGGAGCTACTATTTCAGGTGGTGGTTCTAATGCTACTGTTTACAGTTTCTTCAAGTAGTTCACTTTCATTCACATCTCCAACAAATGTTGTTGTAAAAGGTCAAACCTCTAATACTTTTTTATACCTTCCAGCAAGTCTTTCAGCAGGTAACAATGTTACTATCACAAATTTAGGAGGCACTTCTGGTAACTTTAATACAAGCGTGATCATTAAAATGGGCTCTTCAAACACTTCAGGTGGTGTTGCTCGTCTTGATCCAGGTGAGTCAGTGCGTATTGTTGCAACAACATCAAACCCAACAATTCCAAAACAATTACAAACAACTTTTTATAGAAATCCGAATCAAGGACTCAAAAATTTGAAAGGATCTACCAGAACCATTCCAAATGGAAGAAACTGGCAAAGCGTTGCTTTTAGTCCTGACTTAGGTCTATTTTGCGCTGTAAATACAAATGCAGCTTACGTAATGACAAGCAATGATTCTATAAATTGGGTTGAACGTTCTATTCCCAATTCACGACAATACGATTCAATTTGCTGGTCTTCTGAACTTGGAATTTTTTGTGCAGTGTGTTCTGGTGCAGCTGTGGTTTTAACAAGCTCCGATGGTGTTAATTTTACAGAACGTTCTATTCCTAACACACGATCATATGCTGCGATTTGTTGGGCTCCTGAGCTTCTTCTTTTTGTCGCTGTTTGTCTTGACGCAGCGGTAGTTTTAACAAGCTCTGATGGTGTTAATTTTACAGAACGTTCTATTCCCAATTCACGACAATACACTTCAATTTGTTGGTCTTCTGAGCTTGGGATTTTTTGTGCAGTTTGTACAGACGCAGCTGCTGCATTGACAAGCTCTAATGGTATTACATTTACCGAACGGTCTATACCCACTACAAGACATTGGTGGTCAATTTGTTGGGCCCCTGAAGTTGGTAATTTTGTGCAACAGCGTACAATACAACGTACGTCTTAACAAGCTCAGACGGAGTTACTTTCACTGAAAGTAGTGTGTTTTCGAAACTGTTCTATTATGTACAGTGGTCGTCTGACTTACAATTATTTTATGCAATAGATTATAACAATACCGGGTGTACAGCTTATTCTACGGATGCTGTTTCATGGTATGAAAAACTCGAGTTTCCAACGACTTTGTCTTCTATTATAAGCTGTTATAGTTCGCCTTTGAAAACGTTTTGTGCTGTAAATTACGGGGAGCTGGTACATCTGGTAACGTTGTACTATCAAGTTTCACTTAAAAAATTCTTTTGAAAGTTAATTTATGAAACTTCCAAACGAAATACTATTGAATATTTTAGATAAAATTACAGACATAGATACACTGATAAAATTTCAGAAAGCGATTAATGTAGTTCGTAAAAGAAAATTAGTATTACCTGATATAAACCCATTTCCTGAGATCATAATGTATGAAAGAGATTCTGATATGTGGCAAAATTGGGTTGTGATACCCAATAGAAGGAAACGGAGAAATATATGATGCTGATGAAGTCATATTATAATTTTTCTGGTCGTTTAATCTCTAATTGCTTTTTGTCGTAAAGTGTTTTGACGTTTCGTTACACAGAATTGGATGGTCATTTTAATGATTTCTTTACGCAAGTCACCGTGACATTTCAAAGTAATGGTTCTGAACACATGTTAGCTAGCAAGTCACGTGACCTTTCAATTTAAGGATTTCCAACACATTATCTACAAAATGTTAGATAACAGGTCACGTGTACGATTTCCCTTACCATTCCAAGAAATGTCCTGCATGAATAAAATGTTTAGAAAAGTTATTGTAATATTATATATGCGTATACGTTTCAAATCTGAAATGCGTATGTTTAAAATGCATTCCCAATATAGATTGTTTGGATCCTGAAAATTTCAAACCATATCGTTTTTGTAGTTTCCAGATCACCTCCTTTCACCTTCTGTCGTTTAATACGTAACTTTGTACCTTTCTCCAAATTGATAAGTGTATCAATGTCGCTAATGTATGAATGAATGTTGTAATATATTTCAAGTGGTAATTGTTGCATTTTTCACTAAACAGTTGTTCCTTTACTTTCAGTTTATTTATTACTTTTGTTTCATTGGTTTACTAATTTTTCTATAAGCTTCATTAAATACAATACTTTTTTCATATGAATCTGTACTTATAGTGTTGTCATTATCGTTTTTTTATAGAATATTTAAACTAATTGTTTAAAGTTTTGCACTATATTTTTGACACAGTTTTCTAAATTCTTCAGAAATATTGGTAAGTTGGTATATTGAATTTCTGTCTCGCTTCCATACAAAACAATTTTGTTCAATTTTGTCAGCTGGAATCTGATATGTATATGTAAAATCAATTCTGCTATTCATTTTAGTGTATATATTGTGGTCGAATTCAGTTTGGAAATAATGGAACCTATCAACAAACGTTGTACGTATACTGTTTTTCAGAAATTATATATAAAAACTGTGCTTCGACATTTGTTGGAGCTTCGTCTGTCATAAATTTAATGAACAAACGTCCCAAACGATGTCCCGTTACAGCAATTGTTGGAAAATTTAAGCTTATTTCATTATTCACAAAATCTTCTGCTAAAAAAATTTGGAATCCCTCATTTGCAACGTATATTTCTACTTTTTTTATGGCCGTTGTGTTTTGAAATTTGATTTTACACAGAATATCACCATTCATTGGTATATCGAACATATGATATGAGTCCCAAATTTGTTCTCTCCATGGATAACCTTTTACAACATATTTTTCACAAAAACTTCTCACATCCATTTAAAGGTCCGAAAAAAAAATAATCTGATTGAATGAACGCTGAAGTGTAAATTTGGTCACGTGACTTTGATCTCGTTTAATTATGTACAATGTTTGGTGAAGAAATTTCTAGTTCTATTTTCTTTACTATATATATGTTAAATAAACGTACCAATGATTGGGCAAAAGAAAACTTGAACTTATACGACATTCATGTTTCAAATTTTGTTACAAAACATGATGAAAATGTTAATATTATGTGCAATTTCGACGTATTATTACAATATCATTCTGTTTTGGATAAAATGGATACATTACTAAATGAAATTTCAAATGCTCATGAATATGAACAATTACAGAACATATACACTTCCTATATTGGAGACATATATAAAAAAGTATTTAATATAAATTATGATGATGATAATGGTGAAAATATAGAAAAAATCAAAACCTGTCGCTTACAAAATGATCTTCATCAATGCTATTCTTTATAACGTTAAACACAGCAACGATTCCTCTTTAGGAGTTCTTCATTTAATTTATATTTTCAATTGTGTTGAATCTTTGAAAAATTTAGTTGACAAATTCAGTGATCAAGTCCATTTAGTTAGAGACAACTTTTCTAGAATTATTAGAAAAAACACTGAAATTAAACTTATTCGAAAAACTTTAGAAGAAAAGTCACTAGAAATTAATAATGTTCGCAATTTGCTTGAACAAGCTATCACTTTTCAACTTGATACTTCACTGAATTCTAAAAATACTGCTCTAGCTAATCAAAAAAAATATCTACTACAAAAAATGGATAAACTACATACAGAAGAACTTGATTTATGGAATCAATTTTCTCAAATTGAAAAAACCTCTTATGGATCAATAACGTGACCTACATTAAAACCCGAGACACTGTCTCGTGACCTCGTTCAATTTTGACATGAAAAATCCCGAGACAATGCTTAATACGATGTCTCGGGCTTGTTTTAATACTTTAACTATATTGTTCGATTAATATCAACCCGTGCTCTGTAATAGACCATTCCTTTCGTGGCTCAACTGAAAGTTTGTAGTAATAAAGTCTCATAACATCTTCCATATAAATTGTTTCTGTTTCTGTCATTGGTTCCACATATATCATTTTTCCAGTCCAGAGATAGCGTTTGATCATTGGCTCCACTATTTTTTTTGTAAATTCTATATATGTTATGAATCACCCTCTGGAAACCTCTGGAACCTTCTAGAACATTCCTTCATGGAACCTTGTGGGAACCTTCTGGAACCTTCTTTGCTTTCCTGACTTGTCTTGTTGTCATTGGTATCATTGGTATCATTGTATTACTAATTGCTCTTTCTGGAACTTTCTTTGAGTCTTGACAAGGAAGACTCTCAAAAGGTATAAAAGGGGGATGGGGGGACCTGTCCCATCCCTCAAGTGAATTATTGTTTCCAATACAATCATCACTCCTCTCAGTTCCTTGTCTGCCTTGTCCTGTCCTGCCCTGTTCCTGACAATATACTTGTGACCAGGAATAATCTCCTCTATTGATTCTGTCATTCTTTTTGCAATTTGTTTAAATCCTGGCACGCATAAATTCGTTTTCAAATAACATACATATATAATGTTATATATGTCTTCAATTTTATCAACTTTCCAACGAGTTCCACAAAATCCACATACTTTTCCTGTCCATTCCCATTTCTCATAACAAGAATAATGTGAAATACGTTTACAACATTCTGTTTTGTAAACACTACTTCCACACATTACATTTTCATAGCAAATGTAGCACTCCATTTTGTACCTAATTGCAGCTCAAAAAATTCAATTTTCATTATAGATGAATTTTAATCAAAGAACCAATTCTGTCACGTGACCTCGTTCTAAATTTTGGCATGAAAAAAGCCCAGACACTGCTTAAAACAATGTCTCGGGCTTGTTTTTTAAATATTTTACATTTTTTTTGGTTTTAATTTAATTGGGCTCGAACTGCAAACTTTTTTAATGTTAACAAACATATATAACAAAACACCTTTGAAGAAATAATCAACTGATTGAAATCCACTTTGTTCACTGTAATCAACTTTCCAATTTGCCAACGCGCTCAAAACTGTTAACACCCAATGAATGTCTTCTGATTCTTTCAAACTATTAAAATACGCTTCAGTTGCAACTTCTTCGATATACGTTGCTTCTGTTTCCGTCAATGGTTCCACATCAACGTATTCAATTGTTCCATCCAAATGTTTCGTCGCCGCATTTATCATCATCACCATTTTTTTTGTTATTTCTATGGTCTGGTATAATCTCCTTAATACAATCTGTCAGTATTTCAGCAATTTTTTTACTTTCTTTTCTTTCAAAATTCAAATTCAAAGAATAATATATAGTGTCATATACTTCTTCAATATAATCAACTTTCCAAGGTGTTCCACAAAAACCACATACCTTTCCTGTCCAGTCCCATTTCTCATAATATTTATTATGAGAAATACGTTTACAACATTCTGTTTTGTGACCAATACCACTCGTTACGTTATCATAGCAAATGTAGCACTCCATTTCCTCCTGTGTTTCTTTTGCTCTCCGCTCACAAAATTCAATTTTTTTAAACGACAGACGCTGAACGTCTTCGTCTTTTGTCGCCTCCCCAAAGTTGGAGTACAAAAAGTGATCCTATTGTACAAAATAATACTCCAAAAAATATCACGCATAATATCACTATTATTATTGGTGAATCTGTGTTTATTTTGTTGTCTGCATTTTTTATTATTGTTGAATTGGACATTTTCTTTACAATTTTACTCTCAGCTTCAATTTTTTCTAAACTACTGGATTAATTCTCTGCCTTTGTCGTTTACTTTCACATAGGAATCCAAATGTACAAAAGAAATACTAAGAATAATATCAATATTATTACTGGTGTATCTGTGTTTATTATTTTGTTGTCTGGATTTGTTATTATAGTTGAATTAGACATTTTTCTTTTTCCGCGTTTACTTTAAAATATGAAACGCGCTTTACTTGTTGGAATTAATTACACAGGTGTTCCCGGAGCTCCTCAATTGAATGGTTGTATTACTGACATCGACAATATTAATTCATTTTTATCAAACAAATGTAATTATAAAGACATTCGCGTTCTTACTGATAATACTCAAATGAAACCTACTAAACAAAATATTCAAGACTCTTTTGCTTGGCTCCTTAATGGTCATTCCGCTGGTGATACCCTTTTCGTGCCTCTGTTCAAGACTTTAATGGGGATGAATCTGATGGACTTGATAGTTGTCTTGTCCCTCTTGACTACCAAACTAACAGTGTCATTCTCGACGACTGGCTCTTTGAAAATGTCGCCCAGAAAGTTGTAAGTGGTGCTAAACTCTATTGTTTCACTGACTGCTGTCATTCTGGTACCATGTTTGACTTGAAATACAACTTTACTTGTAAAAGTCAATGTAAAACCACCAATCCTACTTCTTACAACAGTTCAGATTGGAGTGATGTTTTTGCACTTTCTATGGAAACTTCAAAAGATATCTCTGGCAGTGTCTGTCTTTTCTCTGGTTGTTTAGACGCAGAAACTTCTGCTGATGCTTATATTAACTGTCGTAGTCAAGGTGCGTTTTCTTACTGTTTCACTCAATTCATTTCAGAAGGTAATATAAATGTTCCTATCAATGATCTCTTCAAAGACTTGAACGCTCGTTTACAAATCAATGGTTTTAAAGGTCAACACAGTATGTTTTCTTGCCACAATCCCACTGACTTTCAAACTGTATTTTCACCTTAACTTTTTTACTTGTAATTAGTAAGTAACTAAGTATGGCGCAGTCTAGACAAATTAATCAAGCTTTTGGACAACTCGTTTTATACAGAAATCCAATTGCTAATATGGAAGTCGCCACTAAAATGTATGTTGATCGTTTTGGATTCGTTGGTGACTTGAAATATTCCATTCAATCTAACGATCATGGTTTTTGGTTGTTATGTGATGGAAGATCTTTGTCTCGTTCAATTTACTCCGCCCTTTTCAATATCATTGGCACTTCTTTTGGATCCGCTGACGGAAACTCTTTCAATCTTCCTAATTCTAAAGGACGTGTTCTAGGTTCTATTGGCTCCGGTCCTGGACTTTCTAGTAGAAACTTGGGTGACACTATTGGTGAAGAAAGACACACTTTAAATAAACTGAAATGCCTAGTCACTCTCACTCTGGCACTACTTCAAACGCTGGTAGCCATAGTCACACTTACAATGATGCCTACTTTGCTGAACATGCTGGTGGTGGTAACAATGTCTTTGGAACAAGTGCTGGCACTGATACTGATAATACTTTTTACTATCGACAACCTGATGGTTCGTATTCCACCACTCCTGCTGCTTTAAATACTTCCACTGTTTCTGATCACTCTCATTCTTTCACCACTTCTAATGTTGGCTCTGGTAGTTCTTTCAATGTTATGCAACCAACTGTTTTCATTGGTAACGTCTTTATTTTCTCTGGTAAATTCACATAATCGTTCTTATTTGTCCAATTATGTGTAACAATCCTCGTAACTTTCAGGCCCCAATGGAATGACTTGATCTTCAAATAAATAGTCAATTTGCATATAATATTTAACAAAACGCAACTGGATAAAATTCCCAGTGAATATTATAACATGGTTCCATGTACTCAACAATGTACTCAACAATGTTTTTGAAAATTTCCTCTTGTTGTCTAAGTTTATTAATGCTTTTTAAGACTGGAAAGTATTTAGAAAATTCATGAAGACCAAGTAGTTGAAAAAATTTATGTAATGTGTATGAATAACTAAGGAAATTGTTTCTGTTTGGTGATTTGAACATATCGTATGGTTCTTGAATTTGTCGAAACATAAATTTGATTTTTTCTTCAATTTCAGTGGTTAATACAAATGAAGGTCTGCCATTTAATCTATTTATTATACAAATAACATTGTCGTAATATTCATTCAAGTTCATTCTCTTCAGATATTTCTTCACCTTTTCTTCTGTTAGTGCAGATAAATCTTTTACACGTTCTTTCTTTGCTTCAATAATAATTTTATCCAATATTTCTTGTGGAATTTGTTTAGATTCTTTTGCTTCAAATTGTCTGATCCATTTTATAAATTCTACAGTATTAAGCTCACTTTGAGACGGAGTGACTGGTTCGAATAAATAGTCAGTTCGCATATAATATTACAATTTATTATATTATCTTTAAATTTAACAAAACGCAACTTGGATAAAACTAATGTGACTTAATGTCTATCAGTCTTAATGCAGAATTCTCCTCATACACGTAGGCGACATGATAAGACGACAAGGACTTGATCTCGACCTCGTAGATGCAGTGTTTCCAAATGAAGTGGGAGAAACGAAGCAAGCGCGCTCAGTGAGGGCCAAAGCAAACCCCAACAGCGAAACTACCTGTTTGCGCGCCTAGGACTTTTATTCGACCTCATATGATCGTTCTTCGAGAGAAGAGGCATTCAGGGGGGGTAACCAATTGCGCCAAGTGAGAGACAAAGCAAGCCCGAACAGGAGATCAACCTCGATTGCGGCTAGGACTTGTTTTCGACCTCATATGGCTGAAGATCAACGTGGGTTGGGTTGGGTTGGGTTGGGTTGAAACCAGTCGTTTCAATGCGCGAAGATCAGCAGGCGCCAGCGGTAGTGGAACAATTTTGCAACGACAAGGACTTGTTTTCGACCTCTCGGTGAGGGAAGAAGACAAGCCCAAGCGGTCTCGTCTGACGTCTCGTCTGACGTCTCTACGACTAGGACTTGTTTTCGACCTCATTAGGACGATTTGGAGTAAAATGGATGCCATGGGTGCACGCCCTTACGCCAGTGAGAGAAGAAGGCAAGCCCGAGCGGTCTCGTCTGACGACAAGACGACTAGGACTTGTTTTCGACCTCATAGATGCAATTCTAACCAGAATCTGGTGAGGAGAAAGGTGAAGTGCTCTCAGTGAGGGCCAAAACAAACCCCAGCAGTGGAGCTACCAGCTCCACGGATAGGACTTGTTTTCGACCTCATAGAACCCATCATCAAGTGCCGGGGTGTTTATATCCAGACAGTAATCAATCACGTCAAGTGAGAGAAGCAAAACAAGCCCGAGCAGCATATCAACCACGATCACAGCTAGGACTTGTTTTCGACCTCATATGGCTGAAACATAAGCGAGGATTGGTAAGCTGCTTAGAACGAGTCG